>CM031242.1:959383139-959542845 GCA_018340775.1 Taxus wallichiana var. yunnanensis | reverse complement strand
AAGGGGTTAATAAGATAAATCATGAGTCCATGTGTAACACTAGCACTATGACACCTAAAAGTATGGAGTCTAGATAATGTGTGTGCATAGTATAGAAAAAAATAATATCATAATTAAGTATTGGTTCCCGATTCAATATTTGATAATATGATGGATGTGTTAGTTGGTGCACAATATTTTAGTAAGATATATCTCACAAGTGGGTACTACCAAAATTGAATCTATGAGCGGGATGAATGGAAAACAACTTTCAAAACAAGAGATGGGTTATATGAGTAGATGGCTATGTCATTTAGGTTATTTAATGCACCCATTACTTTTATGAGGTTGATGAACATAGTACTACAAGAATATAATTTATACGTGCATGTTGTTGTCTATTTTCATGATTTTTTCATATTTAGTAGGATTGTGGAAGAACGCTTGTTTCATTAAATTTTTTTATGATTGTTACAAAAGAGAATTTGTATACAAAATTGAAGAAGTGTAGATTTCTTCAAAAAACCTAGTTTATTGGGGTTCCTCATCTCGAAGGATACGGTAAGTATGGTTAAGGAAAAGTGAAGGAAATTTTGAAATTTCCTCTATCGGGAGAATGTAATGAGACATTCATAATTTTCATGGCTTGGAGAAAAATTATAGGAAGTTCATAAGGAATTTTGGTTTCATTTTTGCACATATAACAAAGTGAACAAAAGGAAATGAGTTTTTATGGACAAAATACACAATATATAGTTTTTAATTGTTGAATAAAAAGTGCACAAGAGGCACCTATTTTGGTATTCACATATTGTAGCAAGGTGTGAGGTTTATTGTGATGCCTCACATGTGGGGATAGGAGAAATAGTGAGTCAAGAAGGGAGGCCTATAGCATTGTTTAGGGGAAATGATTAATGAGGTTAGGTGGAAATATTCTACTTGTGATGTGGAATTTTATGCTATTATTCAAGCTATTAAGGAATTAGAAACATTACTTGGGAAGCGAGAATTTGTACTCTTTACTAAGCATGAATCAAGAGGTATGTAAACACATATAAGACATTTATAATTTTCTTAATTTTGGAATGGCTCATTCCGAGGAATGTGATAGTTGTTTATAATTTTCATGGCTTGGAAACTTTTTATAGGAAGGTCATAAGGAATTTTAGTTTCATTTTTTCACCTATATGAAAGTGCACGAAAGGAAAAGAGTTTTTATGTATAAAATAAGACACATATAGTTTTGAATTGTTAAATAAAAAGTGTTAGAGATACATGTTTTGGTATTGCCATATTTTAGCGGTGTATGAGGAATATTGTGTTGCTCACATGTCGGGATAAGAGAATGCTTGAGTCGAGAAGGGTGACCTATAGCATTATTTAGTGAAATGATTAATGAGGTTAGGATGAAATATTCTACTTATGATGTGGAATTTTATGTTTTTATTCAAGAATGAAAGCGTTAAAGACCTTACTTGGTAACTAAGGAATTTTACTCTGTCTTGAACATGAAGCATTGAGGTATGTAAACACATACGGGACATTCATAATTTTCATTGCTTGTAAACTTTTTGTAGGAAGTTCTGTTATCACGAATCACGGCACTTTGTGCATGTATTTGAACTCACGGTGTGATTGGATAACATGGGTACTATCTCCGAGAGTTGTGGGACTTGCTACTTGAGATAGACCTCGAGAGAAAGCTAGTTCTTGCTCTAAACTACTGCTGCCACAATCTACTCTAATGCGGGGTAAGCTAAACTGTTCTAATCTAAATTTCCAAGGGACCGGGAAAGAGAATGCATAAAATGAAAGCCTACACTAAAGCGGTGATACACCGAGAAAGGAGGGTGGAGAGTAATCTCGAATGTGTGAAATACGGAGGCAAAATGCACACCTAGAAGAGGTGATGACAGTTCACCATAATCTAGCAAAATGCATTCACAACAATATTCCAAGCATACAAAATGTTAATGAATCCTGCGGGGAACATAATAAAAGACACAATATTCTTGTAGAAAGATAAAAAGGGCAAGAAGAATGCACCGAGAAAACACGGCGAGGAAGATACATCCACAAACTTGTATTTTATTGCTTCTGGTATGCAGATTCGATCTATTACAAGATAAGGGCTTGGATCACCATCTGAGAGTCCACTACAAGGGCACCTGCAACACTGCTGGCTTCACAAGCAATTTTGATAGAGCTTTGCTTTGCCAAAAACTCTCCCTTCTGATAGGCCCAACACTCCAATTTATAGAAAAATGAGAAGGAAAGAGAAGGAAAATGGAAATCGAAATATGTCCTTGACCACACTGTAAGAGGCATTAAATTGAGTGAAATGGTTATACATTACTTTGCAAAAGGCTCCCCATACTTTCCCATGCTGCTGCGAGAGAAAGAATGATGACCATGCCTCTTAATTGCACTCTCGGCTACGAAATAAAACAACATTACGAACCCGGCCACGTTTCCTTAAAAAAATCAATCAATTTCTGATCAAATCCAGAATTTATTGATTTTTGTGCATCGAGCTTGGAACCACGATTCCAGCAGTACCAATTTTGTGCGATTTCGTTGAGAAATGCAAAAGTTATGGCCTTACGAGTGCGGGCAGCTATTTTGGCTGCACGAGGCGTTTTTGTTATTGTGGGGAAAGAGCATTGGTATTTGGAGCCGAATATGTTTCTTTTATTTAAATATATCTAACCCCATTAAAAATAATAAATCCAGTTTTTGTGGCGTAGAGGGCGTCGTGCTCGTTCGGAAAATCCAATTTTATCAAAATCGGAGCTCGAGTCAAAAGTTATGGCGTTTGAAGTTTCGGACCAAGCGTTGACTTTTCCTCCTATGACACATGTCATCGTGATTTGATTGGTCGACGGTTCGGCTCTTTCGCGCCCTTCGCGTCTTTTTGTCCGAGGATGTCCCAAAGCTGTTTGGGACAAAAACCTCCATCCTCAAGAAATGGGCTTTTTGTCCCTCTTTGCGTTGGACCGTGGCAAGATTTGATTGGCTCTCGGCTCCTTCGGAGCGTCCCACACGTCCCTTTGTCCCATTTGAGTACGAGTGCTCTTTGTGCTGATTTCGGCCCGGCCAAGTAGATTCGCTACTTTTGTCCCAAATGTCCCATTTGCTTTTCAACTTGCCTCGACTCTTTTCGCCCGGTTCGGCCGGTTCGCGTACTCGCGGCCCAAATGTCCCATTTTCTTTTGGACCATTTGTTCCCATTTCGGCCGAACCGGCGATTCAAGTCCATTGTCCCAAATGTCAGGCTTATCTCTCTCGGTGATTAGCGTCAATTTTTTTCCATTTTCGGCCGATTCGGATTTCCGAGCCCGCCCGGCGTACCAGGATTGTCCCAAATGCTTAATGGGCCGGCTGGAGGCTTTTCGGCCGATCCAGCGTTTTTTTGTCCCAAATGTCCCAATTGCTCCCTTGAGCGAGGACTTGCTTAGCCAATTTTCACGATTTTTACGGATCGTCTACTTGCCTTTCTGCTGACCTTTTTCATTTTCTCGAGCTTGCTCCTTCCTTCTTTAGCCGGGGAGTTAGAAAAATATACGGGGAACCTCGAAACATGATGTTTGCTCTGAATCAATCAATGTGCAGGACTTGAATATTACGATGCATGTTATCAAATTACCAGGGGGTAAATTTTGGATAACAAGTTCATAAGAGAATTTCAATTGCATTTATACACCTTTAAGAGTGCTTGAAAGGAAAGGAGTGTTTATGGAGAAAATAAGTAACATATATTTTTGATTTGTTGAATAAAATGGTGTTAGAGGCATTTATTTTGGTATTGTCATATTTTATCAACATATGAGGTTGATTTTGATTACTCACATGTCGGGATGGGAGAAATATTAAGTCTAGAAGGCGATTACTATAACATTATTAAGTGAAATGATTAATGACATTAGGAGGAAATATTCTACTTATCTTGTGGAATTTTATGTTATAGTTCAAACAATAAGGCATAGGATACATTACTTAGTAACTAAGGAATTATTAATCCTTCTTTGAACATGAAGCATTGAGGTATGTAAACACATAAAAGAAACTAAATAGTCTTCATGTAAAGCGGGTTTAATTTTAAAATAATGTACTATTTATTAAAGAATAAATCGGGTAAGTCAAATCGAGTTGCTAATGTCTTAACTAGGTGTGTCATGTTGTTGATAAGAATAGAAAAGAAGTCATAGGGGTTGAGGTAGTTAACGAATTATTTAAAGGAGATACATATTTTAGTAATGTTGTTAGAAAATATAAGGACACTACGGTGGCGGTGGTTCTTGTGACTATTTGATGCAAGATGGCTATTTATTCGAGAGAAAACAATTGTGCATCCATGTTTGTTGATGAGAGATAATATTATAAGAGAGTTACACAATGAGGGTTTGGCTAGACACTTTTGTATAAGTAAGAAAGTTTCTCTTTTGTAGAGAAGTATTTTTGGATGAAGGTAAAGTGGGACATAAGTAGGCTCATATCAAGATTTTGAGTGTGCGAATGGCTAAGGGGCACACATAGAATACTTGGATATATATGCGATTATGTATCCCTACATGGCCATCGGTTAATTTTAGTATGAAGTTCGTGGTAGGAATTCCTAACACATAAGTAAATGAGGTTATCTTTGTTATGGTATATAGATTTTATAAAATGACACATTTCATTCCTTGTAGGATAACTAATGATTCTTCTATAGTATTATATTTGTTTTTTCGAAGTGGTTAGGTTGTGTGTAGTTCCGGAGCGATCACTTTAGATCGGGATACAAAGTTTTGAGTCACATTTGGAATAATCTGTGGAGGAAAATGGGGACCTGACTATAGTTAGGTAGAACTTATCACCCCCAAAATAATGGACAAATAGAAGTAGTAAACAAGATCTAGGAAATCTTCTACGATGCATAATTAGAAAATCCAAAACAATGGGATTTGGCTTTACTACATGCTAAGTTTTTATAATAGATTTGTAAACATGTCGGTAGGGATATATCGTTTCCAAATTGTCTATGGTATGAACCCAAGGGAGAGCTACATATTATTTTGTTTCTTGGTGAAGATAATATTAGTTTTGATGTAGAAACATTTGTAGAACCACGTCTTTATAATTGCGGGGAAGAAGTGAAGAGAAGTTGAAAGATAGTAATGTCAAATATAAAGAAGATTTAAATGCAAGTAGGAGAGTAAATTCATTTGAAGAAGGAAATATGGTGATAGTTCATCTTAGAAAGGAGAGGTTTCAAAGGGTACATATAATAAACTAAAGTATAAGAATATTTGGCCATGTAGTATTGTGAAGAAAATGAGTGATAATGCCCTGATGTGGAGCTACTTGATAACTTTTCTATTTCAACAATTTTTAAATGTTTCTTACTTGTAAAAATTCCAAGTCATGATGAAAATGTGGAGGAAGAAGAAGAATTAAATAGGGAGTTGCGAGGTGTAAAAGAAGAAAAAAAGAGAGTAATGCATGCCTTGGACAAAAACACGGTCACTCTAGGCATGGGAGATACAACGAGATATTTGAGTACTGGTGGCAAGGATTACGGCAAGAAGAAAATACTTAGATTCCTGAATGGGAGTTGAAAAATAATGATAGTGGAAAATTGTATGAATTCCATCAACTGGAATTCACAAGGGCATAATTATTTTCAACCACGAAAGAATGATCTAGGAGCATAACTTCTATAGACCATAACTTTTGATCCAACCATCAAATCATCTTGAAATTTTCCAAGGTGTTAGATCTTGATTAATAATATGGCATGACCAACCTTTTCATAAAGATTGGGTTCCTTTTCAACATATTTGTGAGGCTATATTCTTTTGTTTAGTGGTCTAAAATTGGCTCCGAACCTTTTTTTGGTTTTGTCTAAAACTTAGAGTTTTAATATCTTTTGCTTTGATTTATAAAATAAGCCAAGATTTGGTGCAAATCCTTAATTTTTTTTTAGATAAGATAAAAATGAAATTTGTTATTAGGGGACAAAATATCCACATTTACAAATAGAAAAAAGAAAAAGTGCTGAAGTACACAAGAGGAGGCCTCTACCAACAGCCGAATACAACTTAAAAACCTAAACTTTAAGACGCGCACCTGGAGTCATTACAAAAGCAACTCCATAAAGCTCGATCATATTTTACATTGATAAATTTAGTTGGAAGGAATTTAGTCCATACCTTGTAGCATTCTCATGAATCAATGAGGGATTCAGAAGGTTAGTATTCAGTCCTCCAGTATCCACCCCAGGAAAACCACAATGCTTCTGTTGATCAAAGAAAGGTCCATTTGGTCTTCCACTGAATCCATGATGCCTACATCGACACAATCTTCCACCCACAGTCCTCCTATCAAGAACTGGTCATTATTACCGTAGGGCTATCCATACCTACCACCATAGTCTCCAAATACTAAAGCGGGAACAACGCTATCAAAATTCAAAACATCTTGTTCCTCTCTTATCCTTACATCAACATCTTCCATATGGTTCATGTCAAGGTTAATTTTTAAATTTGAATGTGATTGTTCCACATTGGGCACAATAGTGTTTTCTCACCAATGTCTGTATCATGCCAACATCACCTAGGTCATTCCACAGGCCATGTACTAGACTCGAATCGTGACCCAATTTCCAACACTAGACACTGTAGCCTTGTCAGACTCATTATTCACCACATTGGAAACTCTGAATGATGAGCGCTGTGGAGTTGATCTATTCTCTATCAAATTAGGTAGCTGCGAGACACGTAGATCCTTCCCCCATGCAATCTACAAAGGAAACCCCACCAAAGGAGCAAGCGACAACTTCTTCCCTGTCATCCTCCTCTGTAAATAAATATTCAAAATCCGAATCCATCTGAGGGATCAGGACCTGAAGGGAATCCGCGTCAACATTCCCTGGCCCGGTAAGTGCCCACTGCAATAAGACCATGCATCAAAACCGACGTTCCTGGATTTCTCACAGATGATCCTGGCTTTAACTTCAATGGCCTATTCATGATTTTCATCCACCATATCTAGAAATATTCTCTTAGGAACTTTTGTCCCCTCTAGAACATTAACGGTAATCCTTCATTTATTTAGTCATATTTTGTACGAAAAATTTGGGTCCCATATTTTACGATTTTTAGAGCTACTGGGAAATAAAAGGATGATTGTGGATTCAAAAATGGGATAATACTATTTTAAATATTTCGGAGTTTTGGAAATTTGTGTGTATTTTGGAGGCATGTCAACCTCTTGTAGTTGGATGTATATCGTAAGGCCTTGTGTAGGAATTTACTAGATTATAGTTACCAAAACAATTTATCATAGGGTTGTTACCCTTAAAATCTTGCTTTATGTTATGGTAACTTGTTTGGGAAATAATCTCTCGCATTATTTTAACTTTATGTGGTTAGTACTACTTTTGGGAGTGTTGATTGGGAACTTAAGAGACTCCTTTCATGGGAAACTTGGAACTTGTTAAATGTAGTTATGACTTAATGTACATGGATGAATAATAAAACAAAGAAGAGAAAAAACAATCAAATGTGTGATTAGAAAATAAAAAATGTACCAACATGAAGGGACGTTATCATTCATTTGGATAATTAATGTATAGTTTGATAAAAGAAAGTAGGCTTTATTATGAGTTATACTTGTACAATGTTATAAAATTGCAAACCATATGTATATTCTCATGTAGAGACTTGCACTAGTTAAAATATTTAATTTTTTGTAGCTTTAAGATTAGGTACAAATAAGCAAGCATTACACTTTGAGCATGTCAATATCACCACCTACTTCTGAAACCCTAGTTTCCTAATTTTAAAAAAGTGCCTAAAAACTTCTATATCAATCTTGTTTGCGTTAGATTTCCCCATATACCATTATAGTTTTGGAGACCCTTGTCTATTTTCCATTATAATTTCCATGGTTAAAACTCTTTTCATCGATAATAAAGCAAAGAATTATTTCCACACTAACTTTGTCTAGCGGATATGAGCACCTCAATTAACCTTGCAGAAACTATGGAACTCAATGGTTATGACAGAAATTGGAATCGACCAATATAATATTAAAGGACTCCTTTTAGATACTGAAATCGTTTCAATCGAGGCCATTTGGCCTTGGATTGGGAGAGTTTGAAATGCAATGTGAATAAAAGAGTGTTTTTGTGGAAGGATCCTCTTCTTCGCCATTTTTTCATGAAAGGTAATATGGAAAGTGCTTCGGATTCTTACTCAAATATAAGAAAATGGAGAGTTGGTGATGACAAAATTAGAGGAAATAACTTATAAGATAAAGAATTTATAAAAGGTGTTCCCTGGGTAACATTACTAAGAGTTATGGATATAATAGGTGGCGTCTTAGATAATGGCATCTTTGAGCATTTATTTAAGAAAGGAGACAAAGGTAATCGATATATGCATCATTATATATCCCATCCCAGCATGGAGATGAAATTTTTAATGTAGCCAAATTAAGAACAACGGATAACCTGTGATAAAATGAACTCCAAAAGAAAATAGATCTCCTTCTTCGTTCCCAAATAATCAATTACAATGTTTCCTAAATAGGAAAATAACTCCCAACTCGAGTTTCCAAGTAAACTCTAGCTAACTCTGACTAAATCTACTCTAGGTGGCGGAAATTACTATTTTTAGCGGTTCTTTAGAACCTGCTTTATTCTTAGTAAGTTCGCATGCTTATTCCTACGGGCACAGAAATTGCCACGCATCTTCTACATCCCTAAATTAGAGGAATTGCCAACTTTCTAACTCACAATGCAATTAATAGACTAAAATTAACTAATGCTCAAAAATAGGAAAAAACCAAACTATAACTTAAATCCTAATTTTCGGCCTCAAGATGGCGGATTTAGGGCCCAGCGTGTCGAAAACTTGCCCCAACCGGACTCATCAAAACACGTGGTTTCAAAAAAACGGACTCAAGCGGACACCGGAGCTCAAGTTATGACCTTGTAAGTTCCTGCTAATTGGGCGCATCATTTTTATCCTCGTGACCTTGGATGATTATTGAAGGATGGACATGAATAGATACGAAGAGAAAAGGCAAAAATATGATTTTAAATTCTCAAAAATACGGTGGTGATATGGAATCTCCTCGACTAATTGATGGCATTTGGTGGCACGATCATTGCTTTCTTGCAGAACTTAATTGTTTATTGTTTTTGTATGATTTGTTTGATGGTTGTTGGGATTGGTTTATAGTGTTTAGGATGATGGATGTTCAAGGTTCAAGAACCTTTCAAATAGAGAAAATTTTAGTGGCGATTATTCATTAATTCACAAATATTTTAGTTTTTAAAATTTGAAATTGACAAATTTTTAGGGTAGGAATTAGGTCCAGTCACCTAAATTTTAAGTCAAGTTATTTTTATGAGTCGATTCACCATTGGTACGAAATTGAAAATTGTGATATTCACCTTTATGTTGTTAAATTTTGGTAGCTTTTTTTATGCTACCATCCAATAATATAATATATGTTGTAACTGGTAGCATAAAACATGCTACAATGACATCATATTTTATCTTATTGATAGACAACATATTTTATGCTATCGAAAGATAAAATATTTATGTTACTAGCTAACAATATAATGTATGTTGTCGGTTGGTAGAATAAAACATCTTACCAACCGACAACAAATTTTATGGTACACGCGATATTAAATTTTTAGTGATGTTGTTAGAAAAAAAAAGTATGGGACCTTTTTACTTGTGCCATATTTTGGGAGGACATATTTCTCATTGAGACAATCATTTTAAGTACTACCATCAAAGAAATTCAATAAAAATCCATACAAAATTAGCGAGAATCTATATTTTTCACAAAAAAAAAAAAAAATTGAATTTTTCCTTTGCGCCACATTTTGTGAAGGAAGAGTCAAGCCGGTCATTTTAAGCTGCTATTTTCAAAAATGATTTATTAAAAATTACACATACTTTTGTCGACATCATATACTTATCAGTGAACAACATATAATGTTAGTTGAAAATTGCTACCGACTAATAAGCATATACTTGTTTTTGTCATATTTGCCATCGTTTGAAATTCAGTTTTTATTCTCGTCATCTTCAAGAGTGAGGAATCGAAGGCCAATATTTGTAGTACAAAATGGGCTTTGGAAGATTCTAGTCTATTGCTTCAACCATGGATTCCAAATTTTGATTCGTGTTCATCTCCCATGGGTTATATTCCTATTTGCCTATGCATGCATGACTTACCCATCGACAGTGAAGAAATGTATTCTCAATTTAAAAAATCTAAGCGATAAGTAGGGTTATTCAAAACAAGCCCATGGAATGGTATATCTGCTAGAAGGCATTGTGAGAGTGGGAAGAGAAAATGAATTGAGCGAACAAAGAGTTGTAGTGTCAATATCTGGAAAAAGAGATTAAGTTTTATAGTCATTTAGATGGCTTTACATGTGACTTGCAAAATAATGATACAATGGTATTTTTTATATTTTGTTAGTAATGTATAAATAATCTTGTTTTATATTTTTGAAAGGTAATATTGCAAAATTATGGTTACCTTAAAATTGTTTAAGAGGAATAAGTAGGCATCAATTTTAACCCTTGCCTAAAATTTTTTTTTGAAGCCTTTACTGACTCAAAATCAAGACTTAGAGTGAAAAATATAATGATGCAAATATGGAATATGCATCTGACAGGATCTTTCAAGGATTTATGCTTGCCATTAAACTCATGCTCTATTTATTGGGTAATTCATCATTTGAAATGAAATCAATGTTCTGGAGGATGATACCAAAGTGTGATGACGACGGTCATAGGCTTGCTTGTGATGAGGATTAAAAAAATGTAGAAAGTCAAAAATCAGCATTTTTAAAGACACTTGCATTATCCAAAAGCAAATAGGAATCTTTTAATATCTGGATGCAAGACCCCTTGGTTTTGACAATGTTCAAGTCTTGAAAGTAGTTGACTTACATAGCATTTTACCTGTAAAAGAGTCAAAAATAAAAATTGCAACTACGCCAATCTAAAACACATAGCTTTTGTTGTGAGAGCAACTTGAAAGAAATGAAATGATAAGATACCCTTGTTAAATCCCTGGGATGGTAATTACTAAATTAATTAAATAAAGATGTCGAGGTATTTACCAATACACAAATTGTTAACCCATCAAAATCTGTAGATGAAGGAAAAGAATCGCCATTTTTAATTACAATTTTCATGATTTCGAGGTCATGTAGAGAGAGAGAGACCATATTAAAGGAGGTTTGAAGATAGTTTTCATGAAGTAATCCATGAAGTAGAATTTTTATTTCAAACATACCTGTAAAATTTAGAGTGACAAACACATAAAAGGCAGACTCACAATCAGAATGATGTGCTTTCAAGGGACATTATTTGTGCAGTTACAGACAAACAAGGAAGACATCGAGGGCACTGGAAAAGAAGTTGTGGGAAGACCTGAACAATGGTAAAAGAAAAAGGCAAGAGAGAATTTTTAATAGCAGACCAAGAGAATGATCAGAATTTGTATTCAAATATTTCTTGTTTAAAGAAACACAGTCATGATATTCATTGTTACAATCTTAGAGAGGACGAGGATGAATTATAACTAATATTAGACCAAGGTTTGAATTTTTCAGTTGTGTTGTTGAAGGCCTAGGCGATCATGTTAGTGTAGAAGTGAGTGAGGGGATAGAACCTAGCCAAATTCTTATTTCCTCAATAAATGGTGACAACAATAGACTCATTCCTAATTGACTAGACAATTTTTACGTAAAGAAAAGGAACTTCGTATGAATGATAGAAAAAACATTAATAGATGAAATTCGGTGAAGAAGTTAACAATGCAAGTGATCACTATAACTAATTGCTTGAAAATAATTGATGTCAATTATAGACTTTTCCACCTAACATAATGCATCTGCAAAATTCATTGAGCAATAAGGGTTTACTTAAAGAATGTTGGCGATGGTGAGGTCCATGTGTGTATAATTTCAAGGAATGCGGTTTGTACACATGGCATTTATGGGGTCAAAGCACAATGTTGTGTCCGACTTCGTCTCCCAAAAACGTGAATAAGAGGTTGTGCGGGATTGTAAATTGAGGGTGCTCATGTGAACACCCCTTCACCTGAATTTCCGTGTAGGCCAAATAAAGTGGTTCACGCGAATGGGGGTTCACGCGAACATCTTTGGGTTCAAATAATTTTGGCGGCGAAGAGTTATATATAGATATTTATATAGTTTTGGGTAGCATATTTACGGTTTAGGGGTTTCGGGTGAAAGTGGGTTCACGCAAACCCCCTTGAAAGCGAATCCTTCGCAAACCCCCTATGTGGCACCAATGTGGTAAATTTTAGCACCATATCCATTTGGAGGATAATTTAATGCCAAAATGTGCCACTTTAGTGCACGTAATTAGGGTTAATGAATGAATAAAATTATAAAATTTTAACACAAAATACAAAATTTTATTAGCTTTATAAAAATATAATTTTCATTTTTAAAAAATTTGTTTTACTATTTATTTTTTATATTTTGCTAAAATATGGTATTTTAGGACAATCAATCATACACAATCAACCCTATTTGAAAAATAGCAAATTATATTTTAAAAAATTGAAAAAAAAAAATACTATTTTTCAAGTCATCTTCTTACCGTGAAACAAATAATTCAATTTCGATATAAATCTTAAAAGTTATTGGCATTAACATTTGTACACCATTTATTTGAAAATACTTTTAAGAAATAATTAATTAAAAAAATTAAGTCAAAAAATATAAAAAATTGACAACACCTCAAAATTCATATCTTGAACATATATCTAAAATTTCATGGTGAAAAAATAAATTTTCATTTAAAAAAACACCGAGGACAGTCATTCCTCTTTTATAACATTAGAAACAATGTATGAATAAAATTAAGAAAAAGACCATATTTTTTCCATTCAAATAAAAATTACATGTATTCTACACTCTAAACACAACATTTTGTTAGTTTGTGGAATTTCATGAATGTGTACAGTTTTGTTGCTATTACCTTTCGAAAATAAATGAAACTAAAAATTCATGTTTATAAAGGTACAAAACATACCAAAAAAAGGGACATTATATTGTGATTTTATAACGATGTTGGTTCCTTTGTTTATTACAAATTTTTATGAGATGTAACGTGATGTGAATGTGGGGTTGCATCGTGGGGTTGTCATTTGTGGGGATGAAAACACCGATGAACAGAGCAAGGATCTTGCTATTGTGAAATTCAACTTTTATTTAGGCTCATTGCTTTTATTCACCATTCAATCACTCTGTATGTCAAAGGTTCTACATGGTAGGTTCCACCCATTGTGTGTAAGAAATCCTCCCACATAAGGGTGGGAAAGCACTTATGACCCATCTAATTTTAAGGATTTCAAAAACTTATTTTGAAGTACATAGTAGTTATTATTATTCGATTCAAAAGTCAAGGATTTAAGAATTCCTTACCTCCATTTGATTCATCCAATTGATAACTGAGCTCTATTCTTTGTTCATTCATGAAACCCCTCCATTAAATCTTGTACACTCTCCTTCTATTATATCGATCTAAGGACCCACAAGGCAGTACCCACTACCCTCTAGTCCAAGTGTTAGTTCATACATTGCCTTTAAGATTTCACCGCAATGCTACTAGAAGGAAACATAAAACACACACCGATGTGATAGGCGTGTACAGCCATTGAAGACACAAATATCCTCTTCCCACATGATGTACACACAATTCTTACCTTATAAGAAATTTGGAAGAGACACACGGCCTATTCATCGGAAGCAGGGAAGCCAATGATGTTGAGACCAAATTGTGCTTCTTTCCCTCCTTCCAACTCCTCGAAAGGTGTTAATTAGTAGGTAGTCTCCTATGTTTGGGATGCAAGATTCATGGAGGAAGACAATCAAACGGTGTCGAAGACGTGTTTCTCACGGTAAAGGAACTAATATCGATTGGATAGATAGGTGGGATTTTTCAGGAAAGCTTGTAATTAGTTTCTTTGGGATTTCAAGTCGTCATTTGCAATAAGAATGGTGATTATTATATGGTTTCCAATAATCAAGACTTTCTCCCAACTTACGGTGTTGTAGATGACCGTATAAGGGTTAGGATTATGATTTATTAATAAGCGGGGAAAATTTTCAAAAATGGCATTAATGGTAGCATACAAAATTGTCATCATTTTCAATTAATGACATTAACAAAAATGTTGACAAAAATGATTTTTGAAAAAAATTCAATCTTTGAGTAAAAATTTCTAATGTTCAAACTCTAGGATTCCAAAATTTAAAAATTTGGGAATTTATTAATAGAAAAATTCTAAACGGGATCCATGGTGGGATTATAAGATCAAGGGATCCAAGATGTTTATTATAGATGATAAAAATATGTAGTTTGAAGCAATGGCTAAGTTAGTGGAAGCGAGAATCGGTTTGAGAATATCTTCAACAAAAACACAAGAGTGGAACATGAACACAATAACCTTAATGAGAATCTATTTGTGGAGTTAATGAACCATATCGCTTTCGAAATAGATAAAATAATTCTCGAAGAATTAGGGGACCTTTTACTCAAGGAATAAATCTACTAGAAATGAAAGTCCAAATAAGATTGGTTAAAATAAGGTAACCACAATTTATAATAATTTATGAAAGATCGGTTCACACACAAAGAAACCAAAATAGGATCTCCGGACTAAAAACAACAACATTTTAGTAAGTCCAGGATAGGATTGGTTAAAGAAGGTAACCACAATTTATAATATTTTATGTAAGATCAATTCACACACAAAGAAACCAAAAGAAGATCTCTACACTAAAAAACAACAACATTTTAGTAAGTCCAGATAAGATTGGTTAAAAGAAGGTAACCACGGTTTATAATAATTTATGAAAGATCGGTTCACACACAAAGAAACCAAAATACGATCTCCACACTAAAAACAACGATATTTTAGTAAGTCTAGAT
Organism: Taxus wallichiana var. yunnanensis; assembly: GCA_018340775.1. Taxonomy (NCBI): domain Eukaryota; kingdom Viridiplantae; phylum Streptophyta; class Pinopsida; order Cupressales; family Taxaceae; genus Taxus; species Taxus wallichiana. The sequence goes on along the minus strand of CM031242.1, from coordinate 959,527,870 downwards.
AAGATTGGTTAAAATAAGGTAACCACAATTTATAATATTTTATGAAAGATCGGTTCACACACAAAGAGACCAAAATAGGATCTCCACACTAAAAACAACATTATTTTAGTAAGTTGGGAGTTTGAGGAAATGAAAACTGAATCTTTTGATTTTGTACAAAAAAATTCTTGTCTAAATAGATGCTTCCATCCTTGCAGCTTAGAATGAGCTATCTCATATCATTATTCCACTTGTTTTTTTAACCAGGCATAGAATAATCATTTCATGGACCTATTCTCCAAAGATGAGCTGAAGTTTTTTTGGTATGATTCGAGCGAAGATTCTTGGTCCATATGAGTTTTCAGCCACTCTTTTATAAAATTTCATATACATACATATATACATATAGTTTGTGATGATGTAAAAACAACTCTTAAAGAATAAAGTAAGTCTAAAACCATTATGCAGGAATTAAAGTGCACCTTCATTTTCCGTTCTCCTGAAAAAGAATAGATCGAATCGTACAATTATTTAAGACAGGTCTCCTATGTAATACACTTTACACAAATATCACCAAGGTCATCACCAACCACCTAAATCCAATTTTGGATTCAATTATTTCTCTTAAATAAGGCGGGATTTTCCTTGAAGGTTAATTTAGAGGGAATCACTATCTCCCATGTGATTTTGCAACAATTATTTCTAATGACTAACTTGAGGCATTTGGATTTTTCCCTCGAATTATACAAATGGATCTTTCACTACATATCAGGTCCTCACAATAAATATTTTTGTCAATGAGAGTCTATCGACATTTTCCTTTTATCTGAAGTCTTAGTAAAAGGATACTCCCTCATTTCATTATTATTCATAGTAGAAGAGATGATATGGCAAAGAGTCCGAAAATTACTTAATGTATCGATTTTGTTTTGTCCCATAGACTCTTCAGTCTCGTAGACATCATTAAAATCTTTCATTTCATTTCATTTTAATCAAGAAATTTCTTCAACCTGTCAAAATGGGAACGTTTTATCTTGCCAAAGTGTGTTCAAGTTCTAACTAACATGTCTCGCAAGAAAAACCACAAACAACTTTTACGGTCATTAAGGACAAAATACAATTATTTAGGCTTCCGTTCACACGGGTATGAAAATGAGAGGCATGTGAATGTCTTTTATAATGTCAAGTCAAAGGGCCCCAAAATTAACATTGTGGATGAAATTTTTCATTTAAGTAATGAGGATCCACCAAAAAATGCATTTAAGGTCTTAATGTTAAGTTAAAAAGTTTTTTCCATAAGGGTTCAAGAATATTATTTAAATACTTCATCCTTGATTGTAAAAGCGTTAAATATGGTAAAGTCATATTTTTATCCATTTAAAATTATTGAACAAATTAATAGTCATAATTATGGGTTAATTTTGACGATAGTTAAGACGTTTTTTCTAATTTTAGTCATAAAATATGTTTACATTTTTAAAATAACTATCACATGTAACTTGCATATTTAAAATATTATTGTTATTTTTTATTTTTATATATAAGTTGTATTAGTACATATTAAATAGTCAAATAAATACGAATAATCTTTTATATATTTTATTATTAAGATATAAATAACACTTACCGTCATCCAGGGCATAGGTGCCCATCAATTTTAACCCCGAGATTCATAATAGTAAATAACTATCTTCCCAATCTCATTTAAATAAAATTATTATAATAACAATGCGTAAATACCATTTAAATAAATACTTAATAAAGTCATTACATTTGGATTCAAGTGTATTGTATTTCTTTAAAGAAAAAGAAAAAGAAACATAATGTAAAAGTTCGTCATATGATAAAGATCTAATAGAATTATATGTCACATTTTATGTTCTAAAATTGCCACTTTTACAAATTTAGATACAAATAATAATTATTTCAAAAAAATGTAATATATATAAAACATTGTTTGGATGTGGAGATTGGAATGCGGGTTTAGATTAACAAAACATTACAATTCTTTGCATTTTATTACAATAAGATTTTAAAATATACTATTTAATAAATTAGATTTAAATGTATAAGAGAATTATTAATGAACCTAGAAAATTTGAATTATTAGTAGAAATAGAGTTTTAAAATAATATAGGATTTATCATAATTGAGGAGATAAACGCCAAACAATTAAGACTATAAAGTATGTGTTATCTAAAATTCACCCCGAGGGGTAAATTTGATAACTTACACAATTTATTTAGGGTTGAGCGAGCGAAGCGATTCGAGGCCTAAAATCAAGCTTTAAGGGGTCACTTAGCTTTTTCCTAACTTCCTTATCCAAAGAAAATCTAAAGAGTTAGAAAAAATTGCAAAATTATGAACAAAAATGAGGTCAAAGGCCTATTTTAGTGCAAATCGTCAGATTTGACGGCCGTGGATGGAAACAATGCGGGTCGTACTAAGGTTCATCATACCAAGTTTGGGCCCAAAATTCTAAGGAGCCAAAGAAATGTAGAAAAGGTGGAAGTGTTTGTCCCATGTGGTCCACGTGACAGGTTGGGATGAAGGTACATGTGGGACCCGAAAACCTGAAGTGGCCCCATGTAAGTGTATTCTGGATTTGGTAGAAAATGTCCACGAAAAAGTTATAGAATAAGCCACGAGAATAAAGCCGCATAAAAAAACCACGAAAAATGTTGTGGAAAAATCCGTAGAAAATCCACATAACAAAGTCCACGGAAAAAACCAAATAAAAATCTGAGAACAAAGCCGTAGAACAAAAGTCATGGAATTCCACGGGATACCAAATCCACGGAATGTTGCAGAAAACTAGAAAATCTACGGAATAAAGGAAAACGACATTTTTCGCGTGAAACTTTGAATGGGCATAACTTTTGCAATTAATAAAGGATTTTTACAAAATTGGTCTCGTTGGTATCGTGATTCCAAGCCCACCACACAACATTTAAGAAATGAAGAAATTGATGAAGTTTGATGCTATTTTTATTGAAAATGTGTCCAGGTTCAGAATAGTGTTTTAATTGGTTGTTGGGATACATTTAATGAGGCATGGTCATCATTATCTCTCCATTGCAGAAAATGGGACACCGTGGGAAACATTTGTCAAGCAACATATCACCAATTGCACTCATTTATGACCACTTGCAAGTGGTTGAAAAGACAAATTTGGGATTGCAATTCTCTCTCTCTTTCTCATTCCATAGATTGCAATCTTGGGCTCATTGGTAAAGGAGTTGGTCATTTTTCTCTCATGCCCACTCTCTCTTTCTTTCCTAGGGTTGAATGTGGAGTTTAAGCCTCCTCTACCCACTAATGTAATTTTCTTGCCTCTTTCTCACTAAAGATGTACTGTGTGAACTCATGGAGCAATAAAATTTGTTTGTTGATATATTTTGTCCATCCTTTTCTTATTTTATTGTATCTTCTTGCCTCTCACCATTACAGGGTATAATGTGTATATCTTTGATGTCTATTTTAGGTTTTGGGAGTTGTGTTTAATGGGTTTGAAGTGGTGTTGTGTGTGAAATTTATCTCTATTCCGTGGTGCATCTTTTCCACCTGCTCCATTTCTCACGTCTCTCCATTTCAGGTGGTTCAAATTGTGATCAACAACCCTCCTTTTCTCATGTATCACTACTTTAGTGTAGGATTTGTTTTCATGCACTCTCTCTCCTTGCTCCCTTGGAAAGTTAGATTAGGATTAGATATTTTTCCTGCATTAGAGTAGATTGTGGCAATTAGTTTAAGAGCAAGAACCAACCTTCTTTGGAGGATCATCTTAATCCCACAAGTCCCACAACTTGAGAGATAATCCAATGTTACACAAATTAACACCGAATGTCCCACTCAAATCTAAATCCATTCGAGGGTGTTTTAATATCGTGATAATATTTCTAGCATACCGGTGGGATAGGTTGTAAGCACCTTACATCTTCATTTCATCAAGTTGATGTGTTCTTGAAGAGATTCAACATTTAGAGGCACATGCAAAGCACATCCGGTGACTCCATCTAATCAATAAACCATTCTCGAGTTTGAGAATTTCTTTCCATTTATTTCCACCCATTCTTCTTTCCACATCTTTCATCTTCGCCATTCATGACGTTGTTTAGTCATGGTTTCATTCCGATCTTGGAATTCACACTTGCAGTAGCAGTGGTACAATTCACCTCCAATGTATTTCTCAACTCCTCTAGATCATCATTATGATCAGATTCAGAACCATTATGTTTACCCATATGAGTAGTGTCAAAACTAGTTTAGTTATGAAACATATTAGGAACAAGGGTATGCATACAATGACAACACTCACATGGAGAATGTTTATCTGCTGGAGAAGATTCAAAGGATAGAGGCCGGCATGGTTTAGTCAAGGGCTACAACACAAATGAAGGCATTCAAAATTGGTTGGAGGGAATCTTGTCAATGGGAAGTCCCTTTTCCAAGACACTATAACCCACCGGGGAGAATCTTGACTTCACGGTTGAAATTTTTCCATAACTTGCATAGTGGGTCGAGAAGAAAGAGGCCTACGAACTTGGTGCCAAGAAACCTTGTCAATGGGTAAGTTCTACACCATCATCTATTAATTTTATCTCCATTCCCCAAGTAGCACCATCTCAACTCGAGATTCGGTTTTCAAGCTTCCCATTTCTTGCTTCTATTGTGGAATCCTTTTCTCCATCTTCTAGTATCCCATTCCATCTTATTTGCTCTTCTCTTTTTCTTTCCAAATCCAAGTCCCCTACACAAGATCCAAAAGCAATACCTTCCCTCCTCCGGAAATAAAGAAAAACTAGTGGAGACCCCACCCATCACCTGTCTACTCTCTCGAGTCCATGTCGGGAAGAGACTCGAGAATCTAGTTAAGGGTAGCAATAACAAGAAGATCCAAGAAAAGAAGAAATTATTAAAAGATTGGTAACCTTGGATCTTATATTCAGGATTTATAATATCCCCTTGATGGTTAAACCCCAAAGGAGGCTAAGGTCAAGCCACAAGTTGTGGAAACTTTCGCTATAGCACAAGCGAGGAAGAAGTAGCTACTCCAAATCCAAGAGAGGAGTACATTCGGTTATGAAGAAAAACCATACGTTTCATAGGCTTGAATACCAAGAAGGCTATAAAAAAACCTTTAGTTCTTCCTCCCACTTCATCCCCTACAATCTCTAATGTCAAAGAAGAGTTTGAGCTTTCAAACTTCATGTTCGAGGATGAAGGGAACTATAGTGAGAAATTTGCAGATCAGGAGGACACTATGGAGGAGGTTGAGTACATGAAGAAAACAGACAACAAGGAGGCATATTATCTGTCTAATTTAGAGGACTACTTTGACATAGAGGATCCTGCCGAGATTACCTTCTTCGGTGTCTCAACATTTATTCTCTAAACACAAGGCCCACTACCATGGGGGAGAGCATTCAATTACAACCTACACTTCATAACAACCCTCTGGAACCAAGGTTGGAGGATCTAAATCTTCCATGTTCTTCATAGGAGGATGAACAAAACCACAACGAAACACATTACATATCAATCATCAAGGCAAAACATAAGTTGTTTGAGGAGGTAATGCAAAAGAAAAAAACAACATGCAAACAACCTCTTTTTTCGGGAAGGTCCGCGAGAAGATTCCATTTTTGGAGTTCAATTTCGAGAAAAGGCCACATCCATTGGATCAAACCATTCCCAATCAAATACTTGGCTTAATTGGATGCAAAAGAGGAGTTGTAACCAGTAATGCTTTCTCCTAAGCATGAGGATGAGTTTGAGTACCTATGATCAATCTACAATGACTCTTTAATCTAAATGGAGAGAAAATAAAAGAGGTATTTGTCTTGTTTCTAGTTGATACCTTGATAATTTGGGTGGAGGATTGGCCTCTTATAATTTTTCACTCATAATAACAACCATGATTAGTTCCATATCATATACATGGATTCCTATATTGAGAGAGGGAAGCTACTTCTCCCTGCTAGTTGTAGGATTTGTTTGAGTTCCCTTTGCTTCCGGTTAGCATAGAGTAGGTAGGTTTACTTTCAAGAGAACAAGTGCTTTTGCATACTTTGCATGTTCCACTTATGGCATGTATGATCTTTCTATTTTATACATAGTGTGTTCGGTGGTGTTTTTTCTCATGCATAGTCCATTGGAGGTAGCATTTGGCGAGATCAACTATAGTTCCAATAGTCTTTCAAGTGGCTCGGGAAAAAGAATTCAAAGTTTAAGATCATAATTGTGTTTATCAAGCTTGATTCCATGCCCAATGGATACTTCAATACTACTGATCATTTCACCTAGTAAGAAGGTGACCCCATTGAGTCACCAAAACTGCTATCCAAAATTCACCCCTCCGGTTTAAATTTGATAACTTGCATGATTTTTTCAGGGTTGAGCAAGTAGAAACTGATTTGAGGCCAAAAATTAGGCTTTAAGGGGTCACTTGGATTTTCTCTAACTTCCCTATCCAAAGAAAATCTAAGGAGTTAGCAAAATTTGCAAAATTATGAAAGAAAAATGAAGTCAAGGGCCTATTTTAGTGCAAATCAAGTTTGACGGTTGTGGATGGAACCAATGTGGGTCGTACTAAGGTTCATTGTAACATGTTCGAGGCCCGAAATTGTAAGGAGCTAAAGAAATGTAGAAAAGGTAGAAGTTTGTTTCCGTGCGATCCAGCGGGAAAGTTGGGACAAAGGTACGCGTGGGACCTAAAAACCTAAAATGGCCACAAGTCATTTTATTGCGGATATGGTAGAAAAATTATGTAGATAAATCATAGAAAATGTATGCATAGAAAAAGTAGCATAAAAAGTACGGAAAAACCCACAAAACAAAGCCGTAGAAAAATCCACACAAAATGCCACGAGAATAAAGTGGCACGAGAAAAATTCGTGAAAGCTACAAAACCAAAGTCCATGAAAAATGCCACGAGAAAAAAGCCACGGAAAATGCCATGGAAAAATCCACGAGAGAAAAATTCTAAGGGAAAATCTACGAAAAAAGACGAAAAAAAAAAGTCTATGGAAAAAGCCACAGAAAAATCCGTAAAACAAAAGTTGCAAAAAAAAAATGAGAACAAAAGTTGTGGAAAAAACCACGAAATAAAAAACCATGGAAAAAAACCATAGAATGCCGTAGAAAATCAAATCCGTGGAATGATGCAGAAAACTAGAAAATCCGCGGAACAAAGGAAAATGGCTAGTTTTCGCGCAAAACTTCGAATGGGCGTAACTTTTGTAAGTCATAACATGATTTTCACAAAATTGGTCTCCTTGGAATCATAATTCCAAACACAACGCATAACACTCAAGAACTGAAGAAATTGATGAAGTTTGATATATATTTTTTTGAAAACGTGTCCAAGTTTAGAATAGTGTTTTAATTGGTAGTTGGGATGCATTTAATGAGGCATGGTCATCATTATCACTCTGCTACGATAATAGGACAACTTGGGAGCCTTTTGTAAGAAACATATCATCAATTACACTCATTTATGATAATGTGCAAGTGGTTGAAAAATAAAATTCGGGATTACAATTCTCTCTATCTTTCTCATTCTATAAATTGTAATCTTGGGCTCATTTGTAAAGGAGTTGGTAATTTTTCTCTAATGCCCCTCTCTATTTCTTCCCTAGGATTGAATGTGGTGTTTAAACCTCCTCTCTTTGCTTTGTAATTTCATTTTGTTACCTCTTTCCCACTAATGATGATGTGTATATCTCTAATGTCTATCGCAGGTTTTGGGAGTTGTGTTTAATGGGTTTGAAGTGGTGTTCAGTGTGAAATTTATGTCGATCCATGGTGCATATTTTCCACCCACTTCATAGCTCACCTCTCTCCATTTTGGGTAGTTGAAATTTTGATCAACAACCCTCATTTTCTCATGTATCACCGCTTTAATGTAGACTTTGTTTTCATGCACTCTCTCTCCCTTGTCCCTTGGAAAGTTAGATTAGGATTAGATAGTTTGCCTGCATTAGAGTATATTGTGGCAGGTAGATTAGGAGTAGGAACTAGCCTTCTCTACGAGGATCATATCAAGCCCACAAATCCTATAGCTTGAGAGATGGTCGAATGTTACATGATTACACCAAATTCCCCACTCAAATCTAAAGCCATCCAAGGGTCTTTGTAATTTTGTGATAATAGTTCGACACACCCAATGGGACATGTTTGAAGTACTTTACCACTTTATTTCATCAAGTTGATGTGTTCTTGATGAGATTGACCTTTAGAGGAACATGCTGAACCACATTTGGTGACTCCATCGGATAAAAATCCATTCTACGAGTTGTAGATTGTATTTCCATCCATTTCCACCCATTCTTCTTTCCACATCTTTCATCTTATGTCATTCATGATGTTCTCTAGTCATGGCTTCATTCCCATCTTGGAATTCAAACTTGCAAGCAAGTGGTGCGAGTCCACCTCCAATGTATTTCTCAACTCCTCCATATCATCATTATGATCAGATTCAGAACCATTATGCTTACCCATATGAGCAATGTCAAAACCAGTTTGGTTATGAAACATAGCAAGAACAAGGGTATGCATACAATAACAACACTGAAATGGAGAATGTTGATCTGCTAGAGAAGATTCAAAGGAAAGAGGCTGCCATGGTTTAGTCAAGGGCTACAACGCAAATTAAGCCATTAAAAATTGTTTGCATGGCATCTTGTCCATGGGAAGGCCCTTTTCCAAGACACTATAGCACACTGAAGAAGCTTGATTTCATGGTTAAAATTTTGCCTCAACTTGCACAGTGGACCAAGAATATAGAGGCCTACGTACTTGGTGCCAGGAAACATTGTCAATGGGTAAGTCCTACACCATCATCTAGTAATTTTCTCTCCATTCATCAAGTAGTACCATCTCAACTCGATCTTCGGTTTCCAATCTTCTCATCCACTTGATTCTATTGTTGAATAATTTTCTCCATCTTTTAGTATCCCATCCCATCTTAATTACTCTTCCCTTTTTCTTTTCTAAATCTAAGTCCCCTCCACAAGATCCAAAATCAATACCTTCCCCTCTACCAAAAATAAAGAAAAACTAGTGGAGACCCCAAGCACCACCCCTCCTACTCTCTCGAGTCCATGTCGGGAAGAGACTCAATAATCTAATCGGGGGAGCAGCAACAAGAAGAGACAAGAAAAGAAGAAATGATCAAAATCTTGGTAAGCTTGGATCTCGGATTCATGATTGATAAGATCCCCTTGATGGTCAAACCCAGGAGAGGAGGCTGAGTTCAAGCAAAAGTTATGGAAGCTTTGGCTACATCATAAGCGAGGAAGAAGCAACTACTCCAAATCCAAAAGAGGAGGATTACATTCCGGTTATGGAGGAAAACCATACTGATTTCATAGGCTTCGAATACAAGAAGGCCACAAAATAAAATTTAGTTCTTCCTCCCACTTCATCCGCTTCAAGATCTAATGTCAAAGAATATTTTGAGATTTCAAACTTCATGTTTGAGATGAGGAGACCCATGGTGAGAAATTTGAAGATCGGGAGAACACATGTAGTAGGATAGCAAGGAGGCATATTATCATGTCGATTTGGAGGAATACTTTAATGGAGAGGATCTGCAGAGATTACCACCTTCATTGCCTCATCATTTATTATCCAAGCAACGAGTCCCACTTCCATGGGGGAGAGCATTCACTTACAGTAGCCTACACTTCATAATAGCCCTTTGGAACCAAGGTTTGAAGATCTAAATCTTACATGTTCTTCACGGGAGGAGGAAGGGAACAACAATGACACACATTGCATATAGAACTAGACACACAAAGTAAAAAAGAACATGAGCAAAATTTATTCAATGATGTCTTTATGAAACATCCCTCAATTAAATGAAAAGTTCAAGCATTTAGATAAATATTTGCTATTTTACTATTATTTCATGAAATGAAAGGATCAAAGTAGAAAAAACATGTCATACACCAAATCTTGTGTCTAATTGCATTAGACATGTATGTTGATCGCCATAATGTTCAAATGTCTAGGGAATTGATAAATATAGCGAAATCCCAATTTTTCTCTTCTTTAGTATAGATTTTAAAACATATTTATTTTTCTTACTCATTCTATGGATCTATATATTGGATTGGAGTTTTTATGGAGGAAAATATTTTCATGTTACTCGTAATTCACAATCTTAAATTATTGGAAATTGAGTAAGGTTTTATCAATGCAACATTTAGTGGAGGTTTTTAATCACCCTGTTGGTACCCAAATTGATTCTCTCTCATAATTTGAACAACATCACATGATTTGTGAAAGCTTAGATACAAGCAGATCATGTTGTGTGTCGTTTTGTAGCTGGGGAAGAAATGTAGCTTGCTCTTTGTCACTCAAATGTGGAAAAATGGATAGCACCTTGAAGAGGATTTGATCTATCCTCACTACTTTATGGTTGTGCCTTTCAACCAGGGTGAGAGGACCCTTTTGAGCCTGCTATTTGTGGAGGAGGTAGGGATGTCCTTCTTTGCAAAGTTATTAAGAAGACCTTGAATAAAACATGATCAATACATCAAAAATCTAACTCTCACAAATTGTCACCCAAAATAATGGAGATATTTTCTAAGCAAGGTTACGGCTACTAAAGAAAATGAAAACTTAATTTCTTCTGCATGTTTTGATAGTATAAATTATGCATTTATACACACACAGGACAAACGGGGTAGTATGGGTAGGATTGGTTTTTTTAAATGAATTTTTGTAGGAGGTGAGGCAAAATAAACTTGATTCACCAGATATTTGAGAGATTTTACAAAAATGGAAGGCTTAATCAACATAATTCTTGAGAATAGCTATAATGTTCCTTTAACAAGAAGGTGTGCTTGATGGAGGCCCATATCAACACATTTTCACACAAAATTTAAGAATCCAAAATGAAGGCTCAAATTTAAAAACTTAATTGAACATTATCAACCTTTGTTTTATCACGCCTAAGATACCCATTGAGGCCGAAAATTAGGGTTTAAGTTATAGTTTGATTTTTTCCTATTTTTGAGCATTATTTAGTTTTAGTCTATTAATTGCATTATGAGTTAGAAAGCTGGAAATTCCTCTAATTTAGGGATGTAGAAGATGCGTGGCAATTTTCGTGCCCATAGGAATAAGCATGCGAACTTTAAGAATAGCAAGTTCTAGTAAACTACTAAAATTAGTAATTTCCGCCACCTAGAGTAGATTTAGTCGAGTTAGCTAGAGTTTACTTAGCAACTTGAGTTGGGAGTTGTTTTCCTATTTAGGAAACATTGTAATTCATTATTTGCTAATAAAGAAGGAGATCTATTTACTTTTGGAGTTCATAATATTTGCAGCATATATCTGGTTTGTTCTTAATTTGGCTACATTAAAATACCTACTTTAACACCCCCTCAAGTGAAGCTAGGGGCCAAAATAGAAATGGCATGTCCCACGGTATGAGTCCCGATAACTAGGCCTAATGAGGTACTCATGTACAATAACTGGGAAAAAGGGACACCACAAGGTACCCAAAACTAGTAACAACAAAGTAAAGAGAGTAAAGATCCACTCCAAGGCATCCCAAGAAGCTCAGCTCAAAAAAATCATACAATGTTGAATAATTTTGGTGTCCATTGTGTTCTAAATCCACTGCTCAATCACAAAACTCAAAAACAACTGACACTGGGCTCCACCAGAATAGCTCCATATAAGGAGACTATCAACAAAGTGATGTCGAAAGTGTAAAAAAACACCAAACATAATTTGATCAACTACTTCAAATAGGTGTGCCACGATCCAAGAATAATAACCAAAGCAATAAGGTAAGGACACAAACTCCAGTGTCACGATCCAAGAAAAGCCAAGGTAACAAGGCAAGGACACAAAACCCGAAGAAGCAGGATCAACACCACACCCTCCCATACTGTTGAATGGGTGGAGTGACGCTACAAATTTGTATGAGTTTCCCAAAATCAACTACTCGAACACTGACAAAATAACACTGGACTTCAATCAGAATAGATCCCCCACAAGAGATACTATCAACATGCCAAAAGTGTTGAAAATACAGATACAAAATCTCTCAACAAACAAGAGAGATACACTACACCTGCTAAAGAAAAATGCTCAAAACAAGAAGCATCACAATGCATAAGGTATAGAAAGTGGAGCAAGAGGTCGAATGGTGGAGGAGCCATGCTGTATATTACGAAAGAGGGATTCGCGAGAACTGATGTCGAAAAGTGATGCACCACAAAAATTTGCACTCCGATGGTAACGTCAAGCCAACACAATACGCAAGATTCGAAACAATGGAAAGAAGATTGCAAGTAAGAAGAATGGGTCTGCTAATACTCATAGATCGAAAAATAGGAAGTACAAATAGGGGTGTTGTGTAACCCCCATGCCTAAACATGGAAAGAACTCAATGAGCCGCCAGCGCGCATAGCGTTGGTGACGCATATGACGCCACTAGAAGAGGAGTTACAATTCCAAATAAGGAATGTAACTCTATGACGCATTGACACAAATGACAATGTCGAGATTCTATGATGAGAATCGACACTTGTCATTTGACTTCCTAAGACCTATGACTCTCATGAGGCGAGATGACTCACCTAGATGATGTGGACAATGAGCTGGACAGTCACACACCAACACCCCCTTCATCGAAGCGAGGAAGAGGTCAAGGTAAGCGAACAGAAAAGAAGACTCCCTAGACAACTAAGAAAGATGTGTCAATGGGCCCCGTGACTAAAGGCGATAAGGTGCCCATGTACAAACAACATCTTTCTAGAAAGAAGAAGAGGACAAGAAGGAGGACTATATAGCCCGAAGAAGATGGGCAGGCTGCAGTCAGACCTCACCCCAAGAAGAGACCGCAAGTGAAGAAACTTCACCTCAGTGAAGGGCTTGGTGAAAATGTCTGCATGACTTTGATCAATTTTATGCGAACATACTGTATGTCGATGATGTTTTCATGTATCAGCTCCCGTATGAAGTGCATATGAATCTCAATGTGCTTCATCCATTGATGTTGAACTAGATTTCTACAAATCGAGATAGTGCTCATGTTGTCACAGTAGATAATGGTAGGCCGCCGAAAGTGGATGCCAAACTCTGTCATAATACCCTGTAACCAAACAGCTTATGTGGCAGCATTAACTGCTCCTCTGTATTCTGCTTCTGTCGATGATATGGCAATGGCATTTCTGTTTCTTGTTAGACCAACTAACAGGACCTGAACCAAGAGTGAAACTGTAGCCTAAGGTAGACTTCCGATGATCTAGATCACCGGCCCAATCAGATTCAGTAAATCAGACCAAGTCAATCTCAGTCCCTCCTAAGTAATGAATACCATCTGTGTGAGTGCCACGAACATAGTGAAGGATCCGCTTTGCTGCTTTTAAATGTAGCTCATGAGGCTCCTGCATAAATTTGGACACGATCCCGATGACATACGATAGATCTGGCCAAGTGTGAGTAAGGTAGATCAAGCTTCCCACCAACTATCGATAAAGGGTACCGTCAACGGGGGAAGAGCAATCGAAACCAACTTAATCCCGGAAAGAAAAGGAGTAGGTGAGGACTTGCAGTCGGACATGTGAAACCAAGCAAGCAAATCAAGAGAGTACTTAGGCTGCGAGATCATAATTCCTGAGTCAGATTGTGAAATCTGGATCCCAAGAAAGTAATGAAGCAATCCTAAGTCAGACATGGAGAACTTGTTGGCAAGGAGATCTTCACGAGAATTAATGATAGAGGAAGAGCTATTGGTGATCAACAAGTCATCAACATAGAGAACAAGAATAAGCATGGAGTCATCTGTCGAGAATATACACATTTGGGTCGAGTGACACAGAGTGAACCACGATCACAAGTAAAAGGATTCCATATTGGCATACCAAGCCCGAGGGGCTTGTTTAAGGCCGTAGAGAGACTTCTTTAATTTGAAAATGAGGTATGGATCATGGAAATAACCCGAGGTTGTTCCATATAGAACTCCTCCTCTAGGTCCCCATGAAGGAAGGCACTCTTAACGTCCATCGGTGGACTTCCCATCATTTAGCGGCAGCGATGGCAAGGTCGGTCGAATGGAAGTCATCTTCGCAACCGAGCAAAGGTTTCTGAGTAATCAACCCCAGCTACCTAGGAGAAACCCTTAGCTACAAGTCACGCTTTATACTTCTCAACTTTTCCATCAGCTCCATACTTTGTTCGATATACCCACCTACACCGAATGATTTTTCTTCCTTTCGGAAGAAGGGTAAGATCCCAAGTGTCATTCTTTTTGAGTGAGGAATACTCCTCATCCATGGCAGAATCCCACTCGGGAATCCCGGAAGCTTTGTGGAAGGATGGTTGATCGAAGCGAGAGGCGAAGAAGGAGTGAGGTCTAATGAAGTACGAGCGAGTACGTCTCTCATCAAAGGATCTCAACTAAATCTCCAAAGCACTCTGTAAATTTTCCTGGCCTAAAGAGGTCCCAACGGCTCAGGCTCCGAGTAGGAAGATTCTTCACTTGAGTGAGAAGGGACATAGTCCTCATCATCACTACTATCAGAATCAGAAGACTCAGAAGTTTGAGGATCGGGAGGAGCAAGGAGAGGTGGAACTCGCTCAACAACATCATCATCTGATGAGTCAGAATCTGAATCAGTGGGAAAAGGACCTCAGTGGAAGTTGAAGTCTAGGATGACTCATCAAACTTCACACTCCTCTCAATATAAAGCTCATGGGTGGTAGGGTTCAACAATCGATATCCCTTCACGCCATCAGGATACCCGACAAAGATACAAGGTTTGGATTGTGGATCCAATGCCTTGTGTTTCTTTTTGGGAATTCGAGCCATAGCCTTGGATCCGAAGACTCGAAAGTGCTCAACATCAGGCTTGTGTCCAAACCAGGCTTTAAAGGGTGTCATCCCTCTTACTGCCTTGTGTGGGACACGGTTTTGAATATAACAAGCATAATTCTTTGCTTTGCCCAATACTATGGAGGAAGAGGTTTTGAGTGAACCATACAAGTAACCATCTCCTTTAAAGTTCGGTTCTTTCTTTCTGACTCCATTTTGGGGAGGGTCATGTAAGCAAGCAATTTATCTGCTGCAAAGCAATCCCCTCAGAAGTGCAGAAATCCTCAAACCTGTTGCTCACATACTCACCTCCATTGTCGGTTCGAAGAACCTTGATAGACCGTTCCGCTTGTTTCTCAGCAAGAGCCTTAAAGTTTTGAAAATGCTCAAAAACTTCAGACTTAAGCTTAAGAAAATATACCCAAGTATAACGCGAAAAGTCATCAATGAAGGTTAGTATATATAGAGCTCTAGTAAAAGAAGGAGATGGAAAAGGGCCAGAAATGTCACTATGAACAAGATCCAAGGGACGAGTAGCTCTCCAGGATTTTCCCTTGTCAAAGCTTTTTTCAGGGTGCTTTCCAAGGGTACAACCCTCACAAAGACCCTTAGAAAACTTAACTCGGGGTAGCCCATTGACCATTTCATTTTGGCTCAATTGTTCAAGGTAACGATAATTTAGATGCCCAAAACGCTCATGCCATAACTTGCTAACCTCATTTGCATGAGTGAGCAAGGCATTGGGCGTCGAATCAAAAGAGAAGTGGGAAAAGGTATACAACCATGTGAATGGTGATCCGCCTTTCCCTCAGCCACAGTGTAGTCAGAGTTAAGCTCACGAATAATCACCGAGTTAGGACCAAATTCCACTCGCATTCCTTCACCAAGGTGGCTGATTTGGTAAACTGATAGGAGATTGGTAGAGAGATTGGGAACACTCAACACTTGGTTAAATGTTCCACCTTGATCTCTATTGATCCACTCTGAAAGCCCGACACATGAGTGTCATCACCCAATGTGATTTGGGACATGCCACATGGTTCAATGCTAGAGAATTCAACCTCTGAAGAAGCCATGTGGTGCGAGGCACCAGAATCGATAATCCAAGTTGATGATGGAGCTGATCTAGCTACGAGGGCCTTACCTTTCTTCTTTTCATTTTTAGTCTCCTTTGCATTAGAAGACTCACCTTTCTGAGCATTTTGTTTAATGGATTCAGGAACACTTATTTTATTCTTCTCAAGTAAATGAGTTAAGTGATCAATTTGTTTCGAAAACAATGTTGCTCGTCATGGCCAGTATTCTTACAATAGGAGCATTTATACTTTTCCTTCTTTGCTTTAGGCTCAGAAGTCGAAGTATGAGTGATGGGCTTAACTGGGGGTTGGTTGGTCTTGGTTTCTTTCTTAGGTTGGTCCTTAGTTTCTTTCTTCTTTTCATTTTTCTTGCCCTTATTCGCCACAAGGGCATGTGACTTGGATTTTAGAGTCCCCATTTGAATGAGTTTGTCCTGTTCTCGAATGAGTTGGGATGAAAAACTGTCAAAGGAGGGCATAGTCCAAGTACTACCCAAGGCGGCTTTCGTGGCGTGAAAAGTTGAAACGAAAACAGAGTATTCAGGACCTAACTTAGAAAGAATCGACAAGATCAATTGAGAGTCTTTCTTATCCACTTTACATTCCTTTAGAAGCATTCTAGTGCGGAAATTTTTTGAGAAGAAGGCCTGTAGGTTTTCAAAGTCACTAGGGTTTAACCCTAGTAGTTCGTTCTCCAACTCATGCGCTCTCATGTCATCTTGCTTCCCAAACATATCATCGAGCATTTTCCACGCTTGATTGGGTGTTGAGGAAGTTTCGATGTGGAAGAGAAAGTCGGGAGAGACGGACATACAGATAAGACCTAAGGCTTCATCACAACGGTTGAACCATTTAGATTTTTCGGGTTCATCAGTAGGTTCGGTCTCTAACCCCATGGTAACTCGGTATAACCCTTTACTTCGCAAAACCAATATAATTTTAGATTTCCATTCGAAGAAATTAAAAGGTGTGAGCACTGGTACTTTAGAGATATCCATAATGAAGAGATAGAACAAGGAATGCAGAAGGAAGGAGAGAGAAAGGAAAGCAACCACCCCGAACAAAATTACACCCCGAGTTTGGCACTTTATAATTGGTGCATTGATTATAACCATATGCGATTGTGTATTACGAGAACAGTTTGTCACTCACCTTGCAATTAGCGTAATAACGCGCAATGGTGGAGACAACAATCAAGGTTCATAGGGCACAACAGATCAACACTGCAAGCAAGCACAGAAAGAGAGAAGCAAGAGGGGGAAGAAAGAGCTTTGTGAGAAACAGCATCTCACGTCGCACAAAAGAATCCCTTTGTTGTAAGACTATGGCGGACGCGCTCACAAGTCCACAAAAAAGGAATACAAAGCTCAAGAAAAAATGAGCTGAATTAAGCAATGCAAAGACACCCCCCCAGAATGCGGCACTTTATAAAATTAGTGTGTTTACAAAACTAATTATCCCATCATCTAGAGTGCGAAAAAACATGCAACTTTGACTAAAGAAGTGCTCAAAACCGAGCAACGAGTCAAAAGTTATAGCAAAAACCAATTCCTGCAACTGATGAGGAAAAAGCCAATAAGCCTGCAAACGGATTAAAAAAGTGCCCTAAATGCATGCAAAAGGTGTCGTATGTATGCTCATTGGAAATGGCATGGAATTTGAGATAGGGTTTGTTTGTATTGCGAGGGGGGATTAGCCACCTGCCAATCCCGGACCTCACCCTTCGTCTTCGGCACTCGATGGAAGGTTAATAAAACAAGCCAAAAAACTTACAATGCCAATAAAATGTAATGTTTTTACCTTATACCTTTTAAAAATAATGAAACAACACGTTTTTTAGAAGAGTGATAAGATAAAAAGAATGCAACCACGTTTTTTTTAAGAAAAGTGAATAAAAAACGTATTTTAGAGAGATATTACCTGGCAGCGGACTGAGAAAGCCACGTGGGGATGAAAGGCAGGTAAAAATAGATAATGCAGTGAACTGTCCATTGTCAGTAAATGCCAGAACAGTCCAAAAAATGCCAGCTGAAGGAAAAAATGCCTTACCAGTCCAAAAAAATGCCTCAACAGTCCAAAAACGCCAGAACAGCGTGCAAAAACACAGGAAAGGAGAAAAAATGCCTTAGGACAGTTAAAAAAATGCCTGGAACAGTTGAAAATGCAGCCAGGTGATAGAAAAATCCTGGAACAGGTTTAAACGCCTGGAACAAAGGAGAAAACGCAGCCAGGGGAGAAAAATGCCTGAGGACAGGCCAAAAATCCTGGAAGGAGAAAACAGTCAGAAAGGCCCAAAAAAGCGTGGAACAGTTGAAAATGCTCAGAACAGAGGAAAAACGTGAGTAGCTTTGCAAAAAACGTGAGAGACAAGGCAAAAACGTGAGAGGTTTGCAAAAAACGTTTTGAGACAGCAAGGAACCACAGCGATGAGGAAGAAGCTCGGAATAGTCTGAGTATACACCGGTGAAGAAAAAACAATGATCCCAACCAGTAATCACAGGTCCACACCAAAAAATGAGCTCTTCTTTTACCCTGCAGCTGAATCTGAACACAACCAGCAAGAAATAACCCAGAAACAACAGCCACAAAGATCTAGAAATATCCAAATATGAACTCAGCTGATAAACAAACCAACCAAATACCTTAACTTGCAACTGCTGAAACCTCAATATGAGGTGAGCAATAATTCCAAAATGATAATCGAAAAAAACTTGCACACGAGGAAATGAGAAGAAACTAGAAGTAATAAACAACTGAGAAACGAAGAGTGCACGTTTACTGAAACCAACTCTGGTACCATGAAAGAGGGATTCGTGAGAACCGATGTCGAAAAGCGATGCACCACAACGAAGTTGCACTCCGATGGTAACGTCAAGCCAACACAATACGCAAGATTCGAAACAATGGAAAGAAGATTGCAAGTAAGAAGAATGGGTCTGCTCATACTCATAGATCGAAAAATAGGAAGTATAAATAGGGGTGTTGTGTAACCCTCATGTCTAAACATGGAAAGAACTCAATACGCCATATGCATGCATATGACGTTGGTAGCGCATATGATGCCACTAGAAGAGGAGTTACAATTCCAAATAAGGAATGTAACTCTTATGACGCATTGATGCAAATGACAATGTCAGATTCTATGACAGAATCTGACACTTGTCATTTGACTTCCTAAGACCTATGACTCTCGCAAGGTGAGATGACTCACCTAAGAGATGTGGACGATGATTTGGACAATCACACACACCAACATATTCCTCTCAACGAATGCCTATGTCTCCACCACAAGTGATCAGATATCCACCCCAAATCAACATGGATGGATGAAGACTATGATTTGCATATGACTTGGTGTAAAATGCATAATGGGTGCATGCATTAGAACATCGAGAATGTGTGTCGGAGTTCGTCATGTCTAACAACTGAAATCTCGGAGTTTCTCAAGCTGAGTTAAGATGTAGAACTCATGTGTTGCTCAGGATCCTTAGAAAGAGTCGAGCGAACAAAAAAAGGATCTCTGTCAATGTGTGATCCCAATAAATTATCTGCTCAAAAACTAATTTCATGACGAGAATTCCACTTAACATTCCACTAGTGAGACCCATAGAAAGGAGCATGTGAGAACTAAATTCAATGGTATGCTTCTTAAAAAATCCATGCGAGTTGAGCACAAGTAGGATACACAACATGTGGTACCGTGTAATAGGCACGAGATGTGGAAGAGCATGCGATAACAAGCTTCATAGGTGTATGAGCATCAAGAGCAGAGCAGACTCAAAGGCGAAAGATCAATGTTAATGGGTACGCAGGAGAGCAATATAGCTACAAGTGGAATAGGAGCATAGATAAGGTTGTCCACAATATGATGGTGATGCTGTAGGCTAGCAAGTTTTTTATGCAGGGAGTGTATTATTGTATCCTTATCATGAATGAGTGATTGTAGAAGACAATTTCACTTCTTGAGTGATCTATTTTCTTCCACAAACTTTACAAAATCCTCTTAAAGTTCACACACCTAAGAGAAAATCATATCATTCTAAGAATCCATGATAGGTACAAACTGTAACTCCCAAAAGTTTAGGACGTCGGGCTCAGCCGAAATTACATCCACAATTGATTACAACAATCCTCCATATTTGGCACTTTATAATTATATTACAAGTCTCAAAATAAATTCCAATTGAAAGAACATGAAAAAACAATCCCTTTTGTAAAAAACAGCACTCAAAACCGAGTTACCGATCAAAAGTTACAAGCTTTTTAATATTTTTCTCTATTATTTATTTTAGGTGCCACTAAAACAAAGTAAAATGTTGTTGCCTTCACCACACAATTAAAATTAATGGGACTGAAGTTAAGCACCTACTAGTAGGAATCACAAGCTTTAAGCCCTCATATGACCAAGGGCACAGCATCCAGTGGACCCCTTGTGTGCTTCTCTGTAAAAATAAAAAAACCACAAAAACCTTGTGCCTCAGAATGGTCGAGTTTACAATCAATCTTAGGGTTTTCATGCTTTCCGGATCAATGGAAGTCTCTGTTTTGCATAAAAAAATGCACATGCAAAAAATACGATAAAATCCCAAATATGTGAATACACAAATAATTTATTTACAAAATAAAACTTACGAGACGGATGTCAATAGTAATCTCCTGTTCTAATACTATGAAAGGAACGATAACCAAATCGTACCAAGCCAAGAACACAGATACTAATCAAACACCATGATCAATAAGATGAAAGCAATTCGCCAGAATAGCTTTACATAAAACCTTTGCAAACAAATGAGAAACAATATCATATATTATTATGGAACTCAATGTAATACATTGATAATGGGCCTTGCTTAAATAGGCAAGGAATAGCAATATAAGAACCACTCAAGGTCGTAGCATAAGCCATAAATCAATGAAATAACTAGTCATCAAACAACTAGTCAAGACCATAGATTTAGGAGAGAACTAGACATCAAGGATCTAGTCAATTTCATAGATCAAGGAAAGAACTATACCTAACAACTAGATAATATCTCCTAATATCTAAATAAGATAAAAGAAATATCCTCACACATTATAAGTGGGTGAGGATAAATACAATAAAGGTAAATAAAGTACCTAGGTGAACATGAGCTAAGGTAAATACCTACTCTAACATGTTCACCTTGGCTCTGGGAATCAATCAAAAAAATTCTTTAAATACCTAACATTAATGGCAATTCAAGCAACTCTCCATCCAAATCCTTCAAGAAGAAGGTATGCTCACCAATCGAAATGTCTATGGAGTAAGGGCCCATCAAAGTGCATCAAGTTTACCATGTTTGCATGTATCTTCATGCCTACTATCCCATAACAACATGATATTTCCAACATTGAAAGCTCTTGGGGTGACCTTCTTGTCTAACAACTTCTTCAACTTTTCTCTAAACTTTACATGCCTTTGGTGGGATGCCCTCCTTCTTCATCAAGTTCAGCAATCTGGTTAGTGTGGGCATCATATGGACTTTCTTCTTGGTCTTCTAGTTGTGGAATGAACTGATATGAGGATACTTGCATATGCGGGGAAGAAGGGCCTAAGCTCCATATACGAACTCAAATGGAATCTTTCAATGGCTCTTTTAAAAGTAATTCAGTTCGCCTAGATAGAAAACTTAAACAACTCACCCCATTTTCTCTTGTTTAGCTCTAAGGTTATTCGATAATCTTCAACAAATTTTTATTAATGGACTCGCTTGTCCATTTCCTTGGAGATTGTAATTAGATGCATTTATCAAGTTGATCCTATATTCTATGCACATTGCCACCAAAGGTCTAGCTCTAAATCTCATGCCAATATCAGCAACAATTTTAACAGGCACCCCAAACCTATAGATGATATGATTTAACATAAAATCCATGACAATTTGGTGTTTTGCTATTTTGGTTGGGATCACCTCCACCCATTTGGTGAAGTAATTAGTGGCTACTAGAATCCACCTATGGTGAGAAATTGAAGGGTATGAAATCTCACCAATGAAATCCATCCCCCATTACTTGAATGGGACTTCAATTGATACAAGTTGCAAAGGTAGGGAGCACGAAGCTTTGATCTTCTAGAGAAGTGCTGACAACTCTCACATCTTCTAACCAAAAGATTTGTATCCTTGAAGAGAGTTGGCCGCCAATAACCAAACCCTCGAGATCTTGTGTGTTGTGACTCTTGCAGCAAAATGCCCCCACAAACTCCTCATGGAGGTGAGAAATTATCTTGGGTATTCATCTTGATAATGCACCTTAAGAGGACTCCCTCGGGGTTCTTCCAAGCTAACCCATAATCAACAATGACATATTTCTAGGAGGACAACTTAAGAGGCCTTTTCTAGTTCTTACTCAAATGCTCGGGGTAGTACAAGTATCGAAATAAAAATCACATCCTTGTACCACTCGGAACCCATCAATTTTTCAAAACATCTGCTCTTTCCTCTTCCACCTCATTTACCTCAATAGTTTGTAAGTTACTCTTAGC
The DNA here is from genome assembly GCA_018340775.1 of Taxus wallichiana var. yunnanensis. Taxonomy (NCBI): domain Eukaryota; kingdom Viridiplantae; phylum Streptophyta; class Pinopsida; order Cupressales; family Taxaceae; genus Taxus; species Taxus wallichiana. The sequence goes on along the minus strand of CM031242.1, from coordinate 959,505,471 downwards.
CATAAGTGGGCCAAGCCTAACCTCTCACCAACTTCATTGTTTGGATATCCATGTCATATTCTTGCAAATTTTTCACCTATCTACATGTTTTGCTTGAGACTTCCATCACGATAAGATGTCTTTCACCATAGTATGGTGAATATAAACAACAATTTTAGAGCTCAAAATATAAGGCCAGGAAACCTTTGTTTCTTTTACCAAGGAAAATGCTTGTTTCTCAATAATAGTGTACTTCATCTTGGCCCCTGTAATTCCTTAATAAAGAATGCAATTGGCCTTTTGCCCGTTCATCATCTTTCTGCAACAAGACAAATACAATAGTGTTTTCCGAGGAAAAAGAAAACAGTTGGAAAGGCTTGTTATAATCTTGAGCTGCTAAAACAGGGGCATGCTTTAATGCCTCCTTGATCCCATTAAAAGATTGAATGACATCTTCCTCCCATTTGATGGCTTGGTCAAGTCAACAAAATTTGATATGAATCTTCGATGAAGTTTATTTACCCAAAGAAGAGTGGATACCTTTCTTGGTTCTTGGAATTGGGACATTCTTTGAAGGCCTCTACCCTTTCTGGATCAATCATTACTCCTTCTTGTGACACAATGTGACCAAGCAATTTAGCCTTCTATACTCCGAAATGGCACTTCTTTGGATTGAGTGAAATGCCATATTCTCTACATCTTACCAGCATTTTCTCCAAGTGCTGCAAATGATCACTTCTCTTCCTAGAGAACACAGTTACATTATCTTGGTAGACAACAATAAAATCATTGATGTAACTAGCAAAAGCAACATCCATTGCTCTTTGAAAGGTTTCTCCAACATTCATTAGACTAAAGGGCATCCTGACATATACATAAGTTACCCAAGGAGTGGTAAAGGTTGTTTTAATTCTTTCTGATTCACTCACCATAACTTGGTTATAACTAGAGAAACCATCCCGGGTGGAAAGTAGCTTGGAACTAGTCACTAGCTGCAACATGTTTTCCATGTTTGGTAAAGGATAATTATCCTACATTGATGATCTATTCAGATTTATGAAGTCCAAACACACAACTGATGTCACCATTCTTATTTCGACTTGTACTAGGTTTGCAACCCAAGAAGAATACCTTGTAGGTTAAATAATTCCTCCATCCCTGAGTTTCTTCAGTTCTTCTTGAATTTTAAGAGATAGGAGTGGATTGATTGGCCTTTGTTTCTACCTAAATGGTTTTGCATTATATTCCAAGGGAATCTCATGTTGAAACAAATCCTCTCTGTATGCCTTTAGTTCAGAATAAGTCCAAGACATGTAATCTTGATATTTTTTCAGCAATTGGACACAAGACTATTTTTCCTCCTTCCTGATATTACTTCCCAACCAAATCTTCCTTGGTTTATCCTTTTTTCCAAGCTCATGCTCCTCAATATCCCAAGATGCTGCCATGCATCTTTTAATAATGTGATCAAGATTATCAAAGTTGGATTCAAGAACAACCAGCCCTCTAGGAATGGTATTAGACTTTAGTTGGATGATGCCCTTGCCAAACAAGGTTTCTTTTCCCCTCTTTGCACACAACATTAGCCCCAATCAATGCATTGATCAACAAACTATCCCTTGTTTTGTAGAAATCTTCTAATCTAAGCATCATCATCAAAAACTTGCCAATGCTTAAATGTTGTCGGGGATAGATGGCCTTGTTAAAACCTCAATATCATATTGAGAATATAGGGACCTTACATAATTGTCAAACCGAGATCCAGATTTATGCTAGTTTTTTTCCAAATCATTGAATTTCCTATCATGATACACAATGTTTAATGAATCTAACATCTCAATGAAATCCCAAACTGCATGCTTATATTGTTTCATTCACTGATTTTTTGTGGCATATAGGTTTCGACTTGTTTGGCAATTAATTCTGAATCCTTTGACAATGATGTCCATGACACAAGATTTCCAAGAAATTATTAAACCTTACAACATTTTTTCATACTCAACAATTTTTTTAGTACACTCAAAGTTGAGTTTGAAGGAAAAACAATCTCTTCCTGGCGAGAGAAATCGAACAATGCCATCACCATTTCCAAAACCAAGCAAGCTCCATCAAACAATAAAGTCTAAGGAGATCCTGCCTATTCACGACTCTTGCATTCTTCAATTTTATGCTCTTTTCCAAAAAAAAATCCTACAAATTTAATGACATCAACACTTGTATACAATACCTCATAGATGCATTGTTGGGATCCTCAATAAGCTGCAACATATTATTTCACGCATATAACCCGACAAAGATGCCCTCAATTGGGATGGTAGCATAAGACATATCCATTTGGACAATCCCACCAACACTTGCAGCCCATTTTCTAGATAACAACATACCCCACTTGGCTGGGTAATCAACAATGACAATGTCAAGCTTCAAGTTTTTACTTGGGTAGGCTGTAAGTTGCACCACCAGACCTTTCACACATCCCACCACTGGCACTTCTCTAGAGTCCATGGTAGTGCATTTTCCATATGTTGTTGTCACTTTAATATTTAGCTCATTCATGACTTCCAAAGGCATGACATTACATGATGCCCTTTAGTCAAACATATAGTTGTGTAGCAATCTATCTTTAATGATCAGAGTGGTGAAGAATGGATCCACATTTAGCTGATATTCCACCAAAGATGTCCCTAAATAAACCTCAAGTGGTTCAACTAGTTCCTCCAACACTGTTGGTGTTTCTAACTCTTCAATGAATGGGGGAGCTTCCACAATGTTTATATTTCTACCCAAGGTAGTCTTCTCTTCTTTCAGCCTAAAATATTCAAAATCCCTTTTCTTGTGCTCAGGAATCCTAAGCAACTCAACAATTGGAACTGAGACCTTGATCTGACTCAGGACTTGGGAAATATCATAAGGGGTATACTTTGGCTAGGCAGCATTAGAAGGAAGACTAACACATTCATTAGGTGGCACATGTTTTTGACAACTTGGGCATGAGGAGGGGTATGCTTTTTGTTTTGCACAACAAGGCCCTTGGTGGATGCATCTTTCTTAGAAGCCTCTTTAGGAATATTTGAAAGTAATGGAGCTTTTGTCTTGGCTTGAGGCCCTATCCCTTTGACAACCCTACTTCTTGTGTTGTGTTCCTTTTCTTGAGCCACAATAGCATTCATCAATAACTATCTTTCCTCCTCAAATGGGATTCCTCCATCATACTTCTTTATCATTAAAGCCCTTAAATATTCAAACTAATTATTGGGCAATTCAAAATCTTGTATAGTATCTACTTCTAAAGTATGAGAGCGGGGAAAAATAGGTACCGGTGCATGTAATCCTAAAAATCGTGTGAGTTCTAGCACTTATTACCTCAGTTGAAGTTTCCCCTTGTTGTGAGCTCGATGGAGAAACCCATCATGTAAACATCATCATCATTGTCATCATTTTCTTCTTCTTCTTCTTCTTCTTGATCCTCCTCACATGGAGCATGAGGCATGAAACATGTGTCACACCAATCAATGACATATGTCTCCTCCATAACAATAACTCTGGAAGGAAAAGTATTAGGTACCATTCTGTTATCCCTAGCTTGGGATTGTTTATTTCCAAATCCAATAGGTCCCTTGCCTTTGTCATCAGATCTTTGGTGATTTGTAAACCTATCTGGGCCTTGTTGCTTATACTGACCTTGTGAAATTTTCCCAACTCCTTCTCAGCCTGGGCTAGTTTGTAAGATATTTCTTTGATAGCCCCTACAAAAATTTTCACAACCTCCTCTAAATCAACAACTTTACTTGTTTAAGGCTTTTCCGTGTTAATTAGTTTTACACCCTCCTTTTTGGAGGATTTCAGGTTGCCTTTATGTTGTTCTCTATTTGTAGAGCCATGGTGAAGGCCGCCTCAAATTAGTACGGTTTTTGTCCCTCATGTAGTAAGAAAATGTTTTATCAAATGCTTCTGAATATTTGATCAAACATGATTCATCACATGGCCTTAAGCTAACATGGAAATCTTCTCAAAGTCTTGTTGAAGCTTGTGTTGAAATCATGTACTGACTCATTGGGATTCTTCTTGATGTTTTCAAATTCTATTAAAAGAAACATAAGGTCATTTCTATCACCATATTCTAATATAAATGCATTGTTCATCTCTATCCAAGAATTAATGGAATTATCTGGAAAGGATTTATACCAGTCCCTTGCATCATCTTCCAAAGTATGGATAAACAATTTGATATACACATATTCATGTTCAATCTCAAACTCTTCCATCATATTGATAAAAAGATTTAGATGTTGATCACCAGTTATAACATTGTTTCCTTAGAACTTCGATAATCTATTTCTTACATCCTTAGTAACTGCATTTGGATAACCATCCATTCCCATAAAATTTATAGGTCCAAAGGTATCTACAGAAAATGGAGGTCTGGGTGGTGGATGGGCCATGTTGATTTGAGGAGGTGACCCTGGAGGAGAAAGAAATTGATAAGGGGCAGAGGATCTTTGAAACACAAGAGTATAACTTTCAAAATGGATATCCTCCAAAGGACTTTTTCTTGGAAAACCCTATCAACTTCTCGAAAAGACAAGGGTAGAATGAGAAGTAAACTTTTCAAAATCAAATGAAGGCCCCTTTCCAGTTGGAGAATTCAATTCAACAAAGAGGCTACCTGATTCAGAAGCACTTGAATGGCAGTATTCAATGATAGGCTGATCACTTTCATCAATGGAGATCCCTTTTCTTGTCTGCTGATCTCCAACAAGTCTCAAGGCTTTTCTTCATTCTAAATTTGTTCTTCCTATCTTTGGAAATAATGTCCTAGTAGGATCGATAGCAAAGAAATATCTTCTTCCTTCCATCTTTCCAAAGGTTAGTAACAATTCTCACTTGACAGAGGTTAAGACACTGTTACTCATCAAGAATCAAATCAATAAGAAGTTTCCACTAAGGATTTCCACCTTAGTTGTGTAAAATACACTAAAATATTATATGTCAAATGTATGTCAATACTAGAAACTAGAAATGGGATGATCTGAATTTTCTTTACCCAGATTTATCAATGAAAGCTAGTGCACTAAGTGTTGAAACTGAAAGAATTACATACAAGACTTGTAATTTTGAAAATTCTTTCAGGCCCGAACACAGGATGATGTTGAAACAAGGTTCTAGCACTTAGAGCATATAAGAAGTGTTTACCAAGGTCTGAGTATGAACTATAATCACAATGTCCCCCTAGCAACAACGCCACTTAGGTGTTGGTACACAAATTGATTCTCCCTTAAAGTATAGGCACCATCACTAGTTTGACATGAAGCTTAGAGACAGATAGATCATGGTGAGTCATTTTGTATCCGGGGATGAGATCTAACTGGCCCTCTGTCACTCAAATGTGGAGAAATGGATAGCACCCTTAAGAGGATTTGATCTATCCTCACTATTTTAGGTTGTGCCTTTCAACCAAGGTAAGAGAACCCTTTTGTATCTTGTTGTTTATGGAGGAGGTGGAGATATCCTTCCTTATGAAGTTGTTAATAAGACCTTGAAGAAAATATGATCAATGCAACAAAATCTAACTCTCACGAGTTGTCACTCCGAGATAGTGGATATATTTTCTAGGCAAGGTTAGACTATTAAAGACATTTGGAAACCTTATTGTTTATGCATTTTTGGTAGTAAACATTATGCATTTATATACACACATGACAAACATGGGTAGTATGGGTAGGATTGGTTGATTTTAAATCAATTTTTTGTGGGATTGAGGTGAGAATGAACAAACTTGATTTTCCATATCTTTGAAATTTTTTTACAAAAAGGAAAGCTTATACAAAATAATGCTTCAAAATAGCTAAAATATTCCTTTAACAAGAATATGTGCTTCAATGGAGGCCCATAGTATCAATTTTTCACACAATCTATGAGATTCTAACATGAAGGTTTGAGTTAGAATACCTAATAAAACATCAAAATCTAAGATCAATCATGGTGAGGTACACCCAGAGACTTACAAACAATCTCTATCAACAAATGAAAGAAAAGTGATTTTAAATCGTTTATCTCACTCCCGGATGAGAGCTCTTCTACGAAATGAAATTGCAAATGCAACTAAAATATCAAAATTTTGAGATTTGTGTGATTAAGGAGGATTTTAATACAAGATTGTGATAGGAACAAGATAAAATATTTGCAAACATTCAGAAATGAAAAAGACACATTTTCTTAGGATCAACATAGAATAACTCAAGTTTGATAAAATTTATGAGCAGGGGAAAGTTTCTAGAAAAATATCAGATATTTTTAATGGTTGTACACTCACAACCACCTTGACACGATCAAAATCAATACAAAAGAGATAACCGAGTCTCTCTAATGGCTTCTCAAAAGATAGGCTTTGTCAAATTTTCTCTTGGGAATTTTCTTCGACCTCTAACACTCCAACATTCCAACATCTAACCTTTTGCATGATAAACTCATGTAATTTATAACATTTTTTAACAGAGATCTTCCCCAAAAAGATAGAAAACATTCAATGTACCAGTGCTCATCATGATCTCGATCACGATTTCCCAGAATCAAATCTGTAAAAAGGTGTCAGGCTCTCAGGGAGGAAAATTTATTGAATATCTCCCGCATTCAACTCTTTCATCCGGTAGATCATTCTTCCTTCAACTTGCCAACCAATTCCACCCCTAATCTGTCAAATCTAGTTCTTTGCGTTCCAGGGAAAAAAATAGAAAGTCGAGATCAAGCAGAGGTCCGATATCATCTTAATGGAAAAAGATGTCCCCAAATCTTCCTCACCAAACTTAGATATCAAATTAACTCCCCTTCCCTATTTGGCATGCAAGAAATATCAAGAAATCATGAAGAATCACATCTTTAGGAGCTCTCGAGTGAAAATGGCAGAAAAATTAGATACAGATGCACAGATGTGATTGATTTCTACTTTGAATTTAGACTATCCACGTGGGAGATCTACTTTAAAATGGGCCTGTGGGTTCCTTTTTTCCTTTTACCTCTTTTGGAAAAATGTAAAATTTTCACATTTTCTTCACATCTCTACCCTTGAGAAATGTGCCAAACACGTGTCTAAGGTGGGTCTCGGAGGAACCGTAGCCAAATTCTTCTATTTCACCTCTTTTATGGAAAAGGGAAAACATTCAAAGTTTTCTCCATAGTTGCGCCCTTGAAAAATGGGCACGATATGTGTCCCATTGTGGGTCCCAGGTGGATCCATGCTTCCTTTTTCACTTTTGACTCCTTTTTCCACAAAAGGAAAAATTTCCAATTTTCCTCCGAAGTCTACAACTTTGTCGTTGAATGGAGAAAATTTTGACTTTTCTCTATCGATCCCATGGGTCATTTTGATGAATTTAGTCTTTTGAATACAAGAGGTAAAAAAATCCAAGTTGCCACCAATGGTCTGCCTCCCACCCTTTTGACTTTTTCAAACCGCCACGCGTCACAATGACGCATCTTGAGATGGTTGCCAAAAGTTGAGACATAGAATGAGCACGGGCTCACCACATGTCCGAGGCCTATCAGAAGTTGCTAAAAAAACTAAGGAAAGAAAACTGATGAAACTTCACGTGTTCGCTATGGTGCAAGTTTAAAAACCTTAAGGCTTAAAAATAATTTGTGGGGCGTGCCTCTATTTTTTTGAACTTTACTCCATTTTTCCAAAAGGAAAAACATCCAACTTTCCTCGGAAGGCCCGCATCTCCGCTTTTAACTTTGCCACGTGTCATCGTGGGGTCAAAGTAAGATTTGTTCCCTGCCACTTAAAATTTGCTTTAATCAAATCCTGGTTGGGTCACGAGGCATGTTCAAACTTTTTGCCAAAGTAGACAAAAAGAAAAGTTCAAAAACAAACCCATTGCATCCCATCTTATTAGAAGAAGCCACTTAAGCACCAAAAGAACCAATCGATATTTGAGCGAAGCTATGAAACCAAATTTGCCTTTTTGCCAAAAAGGTAAAAGGTGATAAGGTCAAGCATTTTCTCGCCGTCCCTTAATCAACCAAAAGAAGTCACATGACCAATGTACACTGAGGAATAAATTTGACAAGAAAAAGACATCCATCAGACTATCAAAAACACATAAATTCACCATTCATGCCCAAAACCTAATTTTCACTAATGATGAAATTTTTTGAGAACAAAACCAAGTGAATCATGGTTCCGAGCATCTTTTAACCATGTATTTGTATTTGTAAAGGCATACAAATATAAATTAACCATTCTCGAGCTTCCATGGTCGAGGAAAAATAGGAAAAATAGAAAATCCCATGGATTTTAAAGAAATTAGGGCAAAAATAAGGGAAACTCAAAGAATCCTTCAGGGAGGGACATGAAAATGGATTCTGCAAACAACTCAAGGCATTCAAATGAAGGTAAAAGCTTCATAACACTCACATCGTGAGACAAAATGTTTCATAACACATAGACCAATGGAAAATTACGGAAAATGGTGCGAGATCAAAATGAGCACCAACAGGTAGAGAATAAGAAGTCGAAGAAGAATCATCAAAATTAACACTTCTCTTAATATAAAACTCTTGAGAAGTAGGATTCAACAATTTATATCCCTTCATGCCATCAGGATAACCTATAAGGATACAAGGTTTGATTGTGGTTCCAATGTCTTGTGTTTCTTCTTGGAAATTTGAGCCATATCCTTGGATTTGAAGACTTGAAAGTGTTGAACATCGGGCTTACATCAAACCGGGCTTCAAAGGGTGTCATCCCTCTTAGTTCCTTGTGTGTGCAACATGGTTACGAATGTAATTATCGTAATTCATTGCTTCACCCAATACTGCGAGAGGAAGAGAGTTCGAGTGAATCATACAAGTGGCCATCTCTTTAAGAGTATGGTTCTTTCTTTCTCGCTACTCGATTCTGTGAAGGGATGTATGCAACTATATGCTCAAGGAGATCACTTCAAAAGTATAGAAATCCATGAACCTATTTTTTACATATTCAACTCCATTTTAAGTTCGAAGAACCTTAATAGACTGTTCTGCCTATTTCTCAGCAAGAGCCTTAAAGTCCTAAAAATGTTCAAAGACTTGAGAATTAAGCTTTAGAAAATATACGTAAGTATATCGCGAATATTCATCAATGAAGGTTAGCACATAAAGAGCTCTAATAAATGAAGGAGATGGAAATGGACCAGAAATATCACTGTGGACAAGATCCAAAGGATGAGTAGCTCTCCAAGCTTTTCCTTTGTCAAAGTTATTTTTAAGATGCTTTCCAAGGATACAACCCTAACAAAGACCCTTAGAAAACTTGATGCGGGGTAACCCGTTGACCATTTAGTTTTGGTTCAATTATTCAAGATAGAGATATTTTAGATGTCGTAGCTTACTATCCTCATTTGCATGAGTGACCAAAGATTATGGGCGTAGAATTAGAAGTAAAGTGGGAAAAGGCATACAACCATGAATGGTGATCTACCTTTCCCTCAGCCATTGTAGTGTCATTGTTAAGCTCACAAATAATCACCAAGTTAAGACAAAATTCCACTCGCATTCCTTCACCAAGGTGAGTAATTTGGTAAACCGATAGGAGATTGGTAGAGAGGTCAGGAACACTCAACACTTGGTTAATGTTCTCCCATCCATTTGTACCGATCCACTATCGAAATTAACACTATCATATCATTAGCCATCATGATTTGGGACATACCACAAGGCTCAATGTTGGAGAATTCAACATGCGAACAAGCCATGTGGTGTGAGGTACCAAAATATATAATCCATGTTAATGAAGGAGCAACTTTGGGTACAAGGGCCTTTCTTTCCTCTTATCAGATTTCTAACCTTTTTTTAGTAGAAGACTCGACCTTGAGCATTTTGTTTTATAGACTCGGGAACACCTATTTGATTTTTCTCAAGTAAATGAGTAAAGTGATCAATTTGTTTTCTTATACACATATTCTATTTATGACTAGGCTTCTTGCAATAGGAACACAAATACTTTTCTTTTTGTGCTCTAGGCTCAGAGTTTGAAGTGTTCGTGTTAATTTTAGTTTTTGTCTTGTTTCTTTCTTAGGTTGATCCTTTTTTCTTTCTTCTTTTCAATCTTATTTTCCTTAGTAGTACTTGCTATAAGGGCATGAGACTTGGACTTGAGAGACCCCATTTGAATGAGTTTATCCTGTTCTTGAATGAGTTGGGATGAAAAATAGTCAAAGGAGGGCATATTCTAATCCTTGTAGCATAAAAATTTGACACAAAGAAAGAATATTCGGGACCTGACTTAAATAGAATCGAAAATATTAGTTAAGAATATTTCTTCTCTACTTGACATTCCTTTAACAACAATCTACCTGTGGAAAAACTTAGAGAAGAATGCTTATAGGTTTTCAAAATCACTAGGATTTAACCCTAGAAGTTTGTTTCCCAACTCATGTGCTCTCATGTGATCTTGTTGTCCAAAAATTGCATCCAAAATTTTCCACGCATAATTAGGTGTTTCAAATGACTCAATGTGGAAGAGAAATGCAAGAGAAATGGACATGTAAAGAAGACCTAAAGCTTCATCACTTTGGTTTAACCACTTAGATTTTTCAGGTCGTCGTCTAGTTCGGTCTTAGTTCCCATGGTGATGCAAAATAACCCTTTACCCCTTAGTTTCATAAAAAAATTGATCTCTATTGAAGAAGTTGAACAACGTAAGAAAAGGAATTGAAAGTGCATCCATAGTGAAGAGAGAGAAAGAACGCAGAAAAGAAACACAACCACAACAACCTAGAACAGTAAAGAGAACAATATAATAACCCCTTGGTTTCGACACTTTATAGTTTAGTGCATTGAATACAATCAGGTCCGAGCGTGCGTCTAGAAACACTTGGTAACTCAACTTGCAATCGGTGTAATAACATCCAAGAGAGGAGACCATAATCATGTTTCGATAAGTGCAAAAAAGTGACACCGTACACAAGCATAATTGTTAAAAAATAGCAAGGAGGCGAAATCAAATCCTAGTTGTGAGGAAAAAGCATCTCCAATCGTGAAGGATACCCCCGCTACCAACTGTGGCGGATGCGATCATTAGTCACAAGTAATAATAAGGGTAAAATACAATGTTTTAAACTTAAGAGGAGTTTGGATGATCTTCAGAATGCTGGAAAGGCACATGGAAGATAAAGAGGTGCTCAAAGTGTCACCGTACACTTGAGCACATAATTAGTAAAAAAAATCGAAAATAACACTTTTTAACAAATTACCATTTTGAAATGTTTGATTTAGCTAATTTTAAAGCAATTAGAGTTAAAAAATGATAAAAAAACATTAATCAAGCCAATTTTAGAAAATATAAACTAAACGAAAGGAAGGTTAATCTTGAAATTAATAAAATTGGATTTAATTAAATTAAATCTAATTAATTTCAACTAATTAATATCTAATAAAAAATTAAATCCTTATCAAATTTTAAATATATTCCCTCTTTTTTAAAAAAACCACTTTTTTTTTTAAACTCATATTTTAAATTGAGAAACTTGCCTTAAATAAATTTATGCTCTCACTTTAAAAATCCCACACAAAATATAGGTTAAAAATCTAACCAAACTCACCTTTTGAAATCCCGATGGAGGTGGGAACCGTTCGGGTGGATGCCGAGTTGGTCGGGCCGAGGTAGTTGAGGGAATTCCCAATTGGATGGTCAAACGCCTTAGAGAGTGGGTTGAGTTGGATGGGCTCAGCAGAGGGAGATCCGATCGGAGTAAGGAAGTGGGAACCAGGGAAGAGGAGAAGATACATCCGCGACAAGACTGTAGTGAGGCGGTTGGAAAAAGTCGAGTAGGGTGGTGCGACAGAGCAAGATGACACATAGGGAGTAGCCCGAGAGCATGCCCGACCTGACTAGACATGGGTTGAATCTCAAGAGCAAGCGGACGAGACTCAGATGGTTGGAGGTTGATGGCAGGAGCACTACGAATGGTGGGGTAGACCACAACATGGTAGGGCTTGGCTAGAGCAAGACAAAACATGTGAATGGCACTCGTTGGCAAAGAAAATGGCTCAGGTAGGGTGAAAATGGCTAGGCCAGGGTGAAAAATGACTCAAGCCTAGGCAATAAACATCAAAACTCGCCTTAACCTTTGAAGGAGCTTGGTGGAGCTCGAAGCAAGTTGAGAGAGCTTGATTAGGAGCTTGGTGGAGAACAATGATCTTATTTGGGAGAGATAAATCTCCAAGCCTCAGATTGAAAACCCGTATTCGCAAAACCATGCAAAAACACAGAGGAACCGAGAAAAAATAGAGATTTTTAAAAATTCAGTTTAATAAAAAAATTTAAAAACTAGAAAATACTTTAGTTTTGGTTAATCTACTAGATTTAGCTGCAGTGAGCTAAATGTAGCTGCAAAACCCTTGAAAATTCAAGGAGATCTACACATGCATAAAGAACACAAGAAAAACCAAAAACTTTCTAAGAGCAAGAACGTTACCAATAAATTTCCAAAAGATAATGATCGAAAAGAAACTTTCACGACGAGTAAAGAATAACGAAACCAAGAGTGATCGCAACTCAGATGAAGAATGCACATTTACCCGATCTCAACTCTGATACCATGAAAGAGTTGGTGAGAATCGTATCAAAAACTGTGCACCATGATGAAGTTGCCCTCTAATGGAATTGTAATGGCTCAAACATAATCACAAGAAAGAATCGATCAATCAACTGAAGAACTTGTATAGCAAAGCAAAGATTGCACATGTAGAGAAAGAAAATCGAGTGTCTTAGCATTCTCATAAATGTAAAATGAAGGGATACATATAGGGTGTTGAGTAACCCTAGTGCATGACACACAAGAAACCCAAAACCTAATCCATGTGAGATGACCCTCCATATGTGTGTGGAGGAAATATAGGATCCCACACAACAACAACCGCTTGGCATTATTATTTTTTATTATTAATAAAATAATTGGTTTTAATTTACATGATTTTTTTATTTACACAAATAATTATTTACAGGCACGACATCGACTCCTCGACTCAATATATATATATATATAATATATATATATATATATATGAAGATGCCTCTCCGCATGTAATTATTAATAAAATAATTGGTTTTTATTTACATGATTTTATTTATTTACACAAATAATTATTTACAGGAAACACATCGAGGCTCTAATACGAATTTCACCTCCAATTTACTAGGTAATAACCATTTCACTTAACACATTTATTTTTGCTATTATTAAAAAAAGAATTGGTTTTTCTTTAAATAATTTTTTTAGTTACACTAATAATTATTTACATGGGCACAACATCATACTCCTCAACTCTCTCTCTCTCTCTCTCTCTCTCTCTCTCTCTATATATATATATATATATATATATATATATATATATATGAAATTTCAGCACAAATTTTCAATACAAAATGAGGTATGGTTCTCATCTAAGTTTAAAGATGTCAATAGTCATTTATGAATATTTCCATCTACTATAAATATCAAAGCTACAAGCTCTCAATTTTGGAGTGCATCATCGAAAAAGAAGTTATGCAAACCCATTTAAAAGGACAATGAACTATTTTCAATCATCACCAAAGTATATACTTGCAGGAGCAGGAGCTCAAGAGTTATTTCAAATGGAAGAAAATTGATTATACAAATACCTATTGATCACATTGATCCTGAATATGAAAAACAACAGCGGTAGTTGTAAGTGCTTCGAGGCCAAAGACAATTTACAAAGATTGTTTACAATCACCAAGTGGTTAAATGAAATGCCACATCAGCATATTCAATGAAATGAATAGAATCAAAGGTATAAGGATATCGTGGTAAAAAGGAAGAGTACCTTGAATGCAAAAATATCTATTACTTTCGGGATCCAAATAAATGTAAAGTCTTTGAAAAGTAGCCTTACCTTTCATGAACCGAATAAGAAGACACAAGCACAAATGAAATAATAGAGATCAAGTGAATCAATGTGATATGGAAGCATAACTAGAGAAATTTTCAAGAAAGTCCTTGAATTGTTCTTGCAAGATTAGAAAAACCATTCCTTCCTTTCTCATTACAATCAAGACACAAATTTTAACACATGAAAGAACAAAAATAATAAACACCCACCAAGTGAACAGAGCTTAAAAAAATAGTGAGTTCGGTAGGAACACAAAGTTCAATAGATGAACAATGGAGACCATAGAGAATATGTATAAAATCAAAGTGAAAATGAATATCACAATTCAGAAATTATTTTCAAAGCATAATGCACAATTACGAAGCTCCCAGGGTGAAGCTCATCACATCCAAAGCAAGGTTTTACTATTGAAAGACATACCCATACTACAGAACAGTAACGGTTTTTACCAGTGGAAGCATCATGTAAGCCTTTAAACAAAACTTTTCGAGCTTGAAGGATTAAAACAGAGTTTTCAATAATATAAAAACCTAGAAAAGACCGAGTTGAATCGAAACATGAAAGATAAAAAGGGGTTTCAAAGCTACCCATTTAAAAAAGATCTAAGATTATGAACATAGCTCGAGAGTGCAAGTAGATATTAAGAAAATGGCTTAGTTTTAAAGGCCATTCAAAGATAATCATGTCTTATAGGAAAGGAGAGCATAAAAACATAATTGTTTCAGCCAAATACATCAAAAACCTTGGTGTATCAATGAAGGATCAACATTTTGCGAACACCCATAACTCATTTTAGCTCATCATTGCGCAAATAGAGCTAGGTAAAACCAAAATGATAAGGTTTTCAACCATTTTTGAGTTATAGTAAAGAAAGCTCAAAGAAACAAAGGAAATGAAGACTTATACAGTTACAAACGATAAATCTCACCTTCAAGATAACCACAAGGATCCTCTAAATAAACTGAAAGGAACTTTCATGACAGCCTAGACCGAGTCAAAGAAAAGAAACTTAAAACTAGGAGCTCGAATAAATATGAAGAATGACAAAACGTGAAAGTAAGACCAGATGCAGATTTTTATGAGTTCACAGAGAACCACTTTTAGTGCAAATGTAGCACAAAAATTACACAATACATTTACTGTGCAATACCCATTTCACATAGAACATTTATTTCACCTTCTATTTACTGGGTAATGCCCATTAAACTTAGCACATTTATTTGCTATTATTAATAAAACAATTGGTTTTTATTTACACAGAATTTTTTTATTTACACAAATAATTATTTACACGGGCACGACATCAGACTCCTCAACTCAATATATATATATATATATATATATATATATATATATATGCCTCCCAAAGCATAATTATTTGCTATTATTAATAAAAGAATTGGTTTTTATTTACATGGAATTTTTTTATTTACATAAATAATTATTTACACGGGCATGACACCGAAATCTAATACCAATTTCACCTCCCATTTCTTGGGTAATACTCATTTCACTTAGCACATTTATATGTTTCCCTTAATAAAATAATTGGTTTTTATATACATGGATTTTTTTTTATTTACACAAATAATTATTTGCAACGACACAACATCGGACTTCTCAACTCAATATATATATATGAAGATGCCTCTCAAAGCATAATTCTTTTCTATTATTAATAAAATAATTAGTTTTTATTTACACGGATTTTTTTATTTACACAAATAATTATTTACACGGCACACGACATCGACTCTAATACCAATTTCACCTCCCATTTACAGGTAATACCTATTTCACTTAGCACATTTAATACGTTTGTTTTTAATTTACACGGGCATGACATCAATGTAATACCATGTAATACCCATTTCACTTAGCACATTTAATTTTTTATTTATACAAATAATTATTTACATGGGCTAGACATGAGAATCCTTAAATCATCATATATATAAATGAAGATGCCTCTCGGCATAATTATTTCCTATTATTAATAAAAGAAATGGTTTTTACTTACAAGAATCGAGTTTTTGTTTACATGGATTTTTTTATTTACACAGATAATTATTTACAGGCACGACATCAAACTCCACAACTCAATATATATAAAAATGAATATTCCTCTGCACATGCTAGTTAAAGAATATGTAGGCATACTGTTAAATAAGGTGAAAATAGGGTTTCTTACCTCTACCAGAGTCTGCAAAGGAGAGAAGAAAAGTAAGGGAAGGACATACCTAAAATGTTTGGGTGTGGGACAGTTTTGTAACTGTTTTTATAATATTTTTTTAATTAAAAAGTGAACTTATATGTATAATAAATTTATTCAATTAATTTTATTCATATGTATTAATAAAAGAAATCAAATTTATGGTGTAATACTCTTTACTGTGTAATAGTCCTTTTACATTATCGTAATTAAAAAAATATAATTGAATTTACTTTGTAATACCCTTTATTTTAATAGAAATTAAATTTACCAAAGCAAGATATATGAAATTAAATTTACCATGTAATACTCATTTAACTCTATTTTATCGATGAAATTAAATTTATCAAATAAAAGAATTGGTTTTTATTTACACTGATTTTTCTTATATATACATCGGCTAATAACCATTTCACTTAGCACATTTATTTGCTATTATTAATAAAATAATTTATTTTATATACACATATTTTTTTATTTACACAAGTAATTATTTACATGGACACGACATCGACTCCTCAACTTAATATATATATATATATATATATATATATATATATATATATATATATATGAAGACAACTCTCGGCATAATTCTTTACTATTATTAATAAAAGAATTGGTTTTTATTTACACAAATAATTATTTACATGGGCACAACATCGACTCTAATACCAATTTCACCTCCCATTTACCGGGTAATAGCCATTTCACTTGGCACATTTATTTGCTATTATTAATAAAAGAATTGGTTTTTATTTACATGGATTTTTTTATTTACACAAATAATTATTTACACGGGCATGACATCAAACTCCTCAACTCATATATATATATATATATATATATATATATATATATATATATATATATATGCCTCTTGGCATAATTATTTGTTATTATTAATAAAATAATTGGTTTTTATTTACACGGATTTTTTTATTTACACAGCACGATATCGACTCTAATACCAATTTCACCTCCCATTTACTAGCTAATACCCATTTCACTTAGCACAATTAATATGATTTTTTTAATTTACATAAATAATTATTTACACAGGCATGACATCGACTCTAATACCAATTTCACCTTCCATTTCTTGGGTAATACCCATTTCACTTAGCACATTTAAATTTTTTTTTTTATACAAATAATTATTTACATGGGCACGACATCGAACTCCTCAACTCGATATATATATATATATATATATATATATATATATATATATATATATATATATATATATATATATATGAAAACCTCTTGGCATAACTAGCATACCTATATTATATAAGTATATAGGTGCTTTTTGAACTTCACCTCTCGGTATATTTTACATAGATATAGAACATAAATCAAAATATGACATGTAAAATATGCCGAGAGGTGATGTTCACAAGGCACTTATGTATTTATATAATATATAAATATATCTAATTTATACCTCTAAACATATATTACATATATTTATATAATATAGGTATGCTAGTAACTGCTAGAATTGCATTATGCAAAAAAATAAGACCAAAAGTAAAGTATGAAAAATAAGGGAGAATTTTGTTCGTGCATTAATAAAATAAACTATTTTACAAGGAACATCCTAAATGCATTTAAAGAAGGAACCATATGTCTTAAGAGAATGATTATGAGCAAAAAAAAATCAAGGTATATAATACATGAAGTTCTTATGTATTTTATTACTAACCGTATTATCAAGTTAAAAGAAATAAAATCTTTTTTTCATACAAATTGAAATATGTAATGTACATCACATGTAATGAAAAATTCGTAGAATGAAATGTGTGTTATACATTCTACTTTATTTATATTGTAAGGACATAAGTCTTTTTTCCTCATGCCTTCTGTTTTGAAAGTAGTTTTCCATTCTTCATCTTTGCATAGCACTCATATGAAAATGACAGAGATATTCTTAGACTCTGCAATGACTTCACTCGAGAGATAGCCAAAAATGTTAACCCCATTATTTCTCTTTCTTTAATATCAATTGTAGCCTTGGAAAGAGTCAAACCTTGCAATTTATGTATCGTTAATGCCCATTCCAACCGTAAGGGTAATTGGTGTGTGTGTCCCCTCTATATTGGTGTAATTGGGATGGTACGCAGAGTTCTATCTTCGAATGGTATTCTGAAGTAACTATCAAATTCAACCATTACATATGTTGGCGGGTTCGGTGGACCACTACCAAGTGCATATACTATGCTTCAAATATATCCCAGAGCTCCATTTACAAGACCTGCTTCTATCCAAAGATTGGATGTTAGCATAACCCTGCATCATTAGAAATTAATAATTCTAAATAAAGTTCATCATTCAGACCTCCTGTCAGTGTGTTGTCGGTACTTGTTCTACTTGCAATGCTACATGTGAAAAGTCTTTTTAACTAATGCAATTATTTTTTATTTTGGTTATTCACGTTAATATTTCTTGCCCTCGGTGAATATTATTATAGAATTCTTAATTGCTATCTTTTTTCGATGCAAAAATTGTTCTACTCATTAACAACATCTAATTATCCAAGTGTTAGACTCACATCTCCGAGATTTTCCATAAGTTATCAAAAAGTGTTTGGTGTTCATCTTATCCTCCTTCAGTAAATACCTTATACAATGTAAAAACTATTCTGAATGCTTCTCATAATAGCTTTACGTGTCTATTACTATCATATGGAAATTTATCGGTAATAAAAGGAAGTTGCCCAAAATCTCCTACCAAAACCATAAAAACACCACCAAAACTCATGTCACGCTATTTCAGGGAATGCTTGATGAAGTCAGAGTCCACATTTTCTAGAAAACTTTGTCCAACGAAGCTCATTTTATCAATCAATATATATCTTATGTGGTAGATCTCTTGTTGGAATGTCGTAAGTCTCGATCCATCCAATTCGCAAAATCTATAATAGTGATTGAAGTTGTGAATGGATCTTCAAGGAACTAATATTAAAATTTGCAACTCCTGTTGGTGCAAGAAATAGAAGAGGATAACATTTAGGGAATGATGCATCAAAAATGCCGATAAATCACACCAATCAAAAAGGATTTTCCTGTTCCATTGTTCCTTGAACTATCATGAGCAATGGAATGTTATTTCAATGTTGATTATAATGTGTCATTATTATATCAAGTGCTTGTTTTTTCTTAGCACCTAAGGTGTCATCATTGAAATTTTGAGCTAATTCATCGTCTATAACCAACCCATTTTCTTTCATGTTGCTTATGAAGTTTATTGCTTTACTTGTGTATTCTTCACCTCGATATTCATCATTCCACGGTACTTGTCTATCAATATCTCTCCTTCCCAACATATCTATTTCTGTCACTTACAAAATTTGACCATGATGAAGCCTACACATGATTTCCCAATCATGTTCTATTGTATTCTATTGAACATGTTGATTAATTTCATCTTCAAAATCACTGTTATTTTCAATGTCTTCTACTGCAGTCCTCCTTTTGACATGCCATGGATTATAACGGAACGAATCCCAGTTTGAACTTATTGAATCATATCAAGTTCGATATCTCTCTCTATATCCCGAAATGGCTTGTAAAGCAACAACTCTGACCAACAAAAATCAACCCATTTATGAGATTCCCACGAAGGGATAGAGGAAAACCTCAAGAACACTCTCACAATAGCTACCAAACTCCTGACCTCCCACTTGTTATCCCATTTTCTCCTTGGATTATATGTCCAAGATCTAGTGACATTAATAAGAGACACACTTTCCATGGAAAAAGGCCTATTCTTGTACCCGTCAATGAAACTTATTACATGTTCTTCATGGTCATCTCCATCAGTTGTTACTTTTTTAACACCTCACGGGAAACATTCAAATTGACAAATACTCTATTGCTCTCTACTAAAGGGAGCTCCAACAACATGTGACATGTTTCTTGTGCGCCAATGTCTCTTTCAACAATTGTTTCGGTTAGAAGTCTCCTATATGTTATCGTTGTCATTTCATCCGGTTTTCAATGTTTGCAATCCGCATCAACATTTGATGATAAGTTTCAGATATTTTCTCCACTTTCACTGCATACTTTGCAATGTACTTGACTACAACATGCTTGGAAAGAACAAGTTTCCAATCTACATTTTCTCTCCACAATTGTAATATGTAGCGATTATGTGTATTTACCCTATCATCATTACTCGCAGACTTCTAAATTTTTATCTCCCGTCTCTAAGTCTTGATTTTTTCAGCATTTCCATGTTGAAAATCATCATTCCAATCAAGGTTTTCCATATTTGGTGCACCTTATAACCATATGAATCCATGCACATGCGGCTAACCTCTATGTTGCCATTCATATCTAGACCAATAATCTTTAACTTTCATTCCTTTTTATAATATCTCCTTTCGAAAAAGTGTATGTCACAGGTGCATGTAATGTGCCACTATATGAGGATATTCGATGACATTTTTCCTTTTCCATTTTTTGCTTCCCGTGGATTATCTCGAAAATGTTCCAGCATTAATGCATGTAGATCGGGGCAATACATATCTATCGTGCTCAATGTGAAAAAATGGTAGGTGATCCAATTTGATGCAACATGTCAATCAATTCACCATGACATTTTTCCCAATAAGACCTTATACCCCTCAAAGATGTTCCAAACCACATCAAATGATCAGCTAGATTGGAATGGGGAACATTTTGCATATGCTCATGTAACTCATTAATGGTGATTGGAATATATATGAGGTTTTTCTTAAGAAACATTGCAAATGAATTTTGTGCACGATGTCTCATGATCATGTTCATCAAGTTATACTAGAATCGTGGTCTAATAGCTATTTCACCTCCCATTTACCGGGTAATACCCATTTCACTTAGCACATTAAATTTTTATTATTTATAAAAATAATTATTTACACGGGCACGAAATCAAACTCAACTTACTATATATATATATATATGAAGATGCCTCTCGGCATAATTATTTGCTATTATTAATAAAAGAATCAGTTTTTTTTGTACAAGAATTGGATTTTATTTACATGGATTTTTTTATTTACATAGGCACAACATCAAACTCCTCAACTCAATGTATATAAAAATGAAGATGCCTCTACACATACCAGTTAAAGAAAATGTAGGCATATTGTTAAATAAGGTGAAAATAGGGTTACTTACCTTTACCAGAGTCTCTGCAAAAGAGAGAAGAAAAGTAAGGGAAGCACATGCCTAAAATGTTTGGGTGCGGAACAGTTTTGTAACTGTTCTTATAATATTTTTTTAATTAAAAAGTGAACTTATATGTATAATAAATTTATTCAATTAATTTTATTCATATGTATTAATAAAAGAAATCAAATTTACAGTGTAATACTCCTTTCACATTATAACATTATAATTAATGAAATATAATTGAATTTTGTGTAAAACCCTTTACTTTGATTAGAAATTAAATTTACCAAAGCAATCAATTAATATATGAAACGTAATACCCATTTCACCTCCCATTTACCATGTAATACCCATTTCACTTTATATTACCTATGAAATTAAATTTATCATGTAATACAAATTTCACCTCCCATTTACCGTAGTACCCATTTCACTTAGCACATTTATTTGCTATTATTAATAAAAGAATTGGTTTTTATTTACACAGATTCTTTTTATTTACACAAATAATTATTTACACGGGCATGACATCAGACTCCTCAACTCAATATATATATATAAATGAAGATGCCACTCGACATAATAATTATTTTCTATTATTAATAAAATAATTTGTTTTTATTTACACAAAAAAATTATTTACACAGACACGACAACAAACTTTAATACCAATTTTACCTCCCATTTACCAAGTAATACCCATTTCACTTAGCACATTTATTTTCTTCCCTTAATAAAATAATTCGTTTTTATTTCACCTCCCATTTACCGGGTAATACCCATTTCACTTAGCACATTTATTTGCTATTATTAAAAAAAAGAATTAGTTTTTATTTACACGGATTTTTTTATTTACATAAATAATTATTTACATGGTCATGACATCATACTCCTCAACTCAATATATATATATGTGTGTGTGTGTGTGTGTGTGTGTGTGTGTGTGTGTGTGTGTACACACACACACACACATATATGAAATTTCAAGACAAATTTTCAATACAAAATGATGTATGGTTTTCATCCGAGTTTAAACATGCTGATATTTATTTATGAATATTTCCATCTACTATCAATATAAAAGCTACAAGCTCTCATATTTTGAGTCCATCACCATAATAAGAAGAAGTTATGCAAACCCATTTAAAAGGACAATAAACTATTTGTAATCATCACCAAAGTATATGCTTGGAGGAGCAGGAGCTCAAGAGTTATTTCAAATGGCAGAAAACTGATTATACAAATAACTATTGATCACATTGATCTTGAATATGAAATACAACAGTGGTAGTTGTAAGAGCTTCAGAGGCCAAAGACAATTTACAAAGCTTGTTTACAATCACCAAGTGGAGAAATGAAATGCCACATCAGCATATTCAATCAAATGAACAGAATCAAAGGTATAAGGAGCTCGTGGTGAAAAGGAAGAATCCCTTGAATACACAAAATATCTATTACTTTCAGGTTCCAAATAAAAGTAAAGTCTTCGAAAAATAGCATTACCTTTCATGAACCAGCAACAAGAAGATACAAGCTCAAATGAAATAATAGAGATCAAGTGAATCAATGTGATATGGAAGCATAACAGGAGAAATTTTCAAGAAAGTCCTTGAATTGTTCTTGCAGGATTAGAAAAACCATTCCTTCCTTTATCATTACAATCAAGGCACTGATTTTAACGCATGAAAGAACAAAAATAATAGACACCCGCCAGGTGAACGGAGCTCAAAAAAATAGCGAGTTAGAAGGAACACAAAGTTCAATAGATGAACAATGGCGACCATAGAGAATATGCAGAAAATAATAGTGAATGATGAATATCACAACTCAAAATTATTTTCAAAGCATAGTGCAAAATTACGAAGCCCTTAGGTGAAGCTCATCACATGCAAAGTAAGGTTTTACTAGTGAAAGACATACCAATGATACAAAATAGTGAATCTTTTTACCACTAGAAGCAACATGTAAGCCTTTAAATAAAACTTTTCGATCTCGAAGGATTAAAACAAATCTTTCAATAATATAACAACTTGAAAAGGCATAGTTGAATCGAAACATGAAAGATACAATGGGGTTTCAAAGCTACCCATTTAAAACAGATCTAAGATTAGGAACATTGTTTGAGAATGCAAGTACAAATTAAGAAAATGGCTTATTTTTAAAGGCTATTCGAAGATACTCATGTTTTACAGAAAGGAGAGCATAAAAACTTACTTGTTTCAGCCGAATACATCAAAAACCTTTGGAGATTCAATGAAGGAGAAACATTTTTAACACCCATAACTCATTTTAGCTCATTATTGCACAAACAGAGCCAGGTAA
Organism: Taxus wallichiana var. yunnanensis; assembly: GCA_018340775.1. NCBI lineage: Eukaryota > Viridiplantae > Streptophyta > Pinopsida > Cupressales > Taxaceae > Taxus > Taxus wallichiana. The sequence continues at coordinate 959,481,903 of CM031242.1, read as the reverse complement.
AACCAAAACGATAAGGGTTTCAACCATTGTTTAGTTATAGTAAAGAAATCTCAAACAAACAAAGGAAATGAAGAGTTTTACAGTTACAAATGATAAATCTCACCTTCAAGATAAGCACAGAGATCCTAAAAATGAACTCAAAGGTGTTTTCATGACGGCCCGATTGAGACGAAGATAAGAAACTTCAAACCAGCAGCTCGAATAAATATCAAGAATGAAAAAAAGTGAAAGTAAGACCAAATACATATTTTTATGAATTCGCAGAGAACCACTTTTCAAAGGCAAATGTAGCACAATACTTACACAATACATTTACCGAGTAATACCCATTCCACTTAGCATATTTATTTGTTATTATTAATAAAAGAATTGGGTTTTATTCACACAGTATATTTTTTATTTAAACAAATAATTATTTACACGGGCACGACATCGAGTCCTCAAATCAATATATTTATAAATGAAAATGCTTGCTTCCCTTAATAAAAGAATTAATTTTTTTACTTGCATATTTTTAATTTACACAAATAATTATTTACATGGGCACAACATCATAGTCCTCAACTCAATATATATATATGAAGATATCTCTCGGCATAATTATTTGATATTATGAATAAAAGAATCAGTTTTTATTTACACGGATTTTTTTATTTACACAAATAATTATTTACACAGCACGACATCGACTCTAATACCAATTTCACCTCCCATTTACCGAGTAATACCCATTTCACTTAGCACGTTTATTTGCTTCCCTTAATAAAATAATTGGTTTTTATTTCACCTCTCATTTACCGGGTAATACCCATTTCACTTAGCACATTTATTTGCTATTATTAAAAAAAGAATTGGTTTTTATTTACATGGATTTTTTCTATTTACACAAATAATTATTTTCACAGTACGACATCAAACTCCTCAACTAAATATATATATATAAATGAAGATGCCTCTCGGCATAATTAGTCTCCTCAACTCAATATATATATATATATATATATATATATATATATATATATATATATATATATATATATAAACGAAGACACCTTTCAAAGATATTTATTTGCTATTATTAAAAAAAAGAATTGTTTTTTATTTGAACATTTTTTTTTATTTACACAAATAATTATTTACACGGGCACGACATCGACTCTAATACCAATTTAACCTCCCATTTACCTGGATATTACCCATTTCAATTAGCACATTTAGTTTTTTTATTTATACAAATAATTATTCACATGGGCACGACATCGACTCTAATACCAATTTCACCTCCCATTTACCTGTAAATCCCATTTAACTTAGCATATTTAATACGGGTTTTTTTATTTACGCAAAAATTATTTACATGGGCATGACATCGACTCTAATACCAATTTCTCCTCCCATTTACCAAGTAATACCCATTTCACTTAGCATATTTTTTATTTTATTTATACAAATAATTATTTACACGACACGACATCGATTCTTCAACTCAATATACATATAAATGAAGATGCCTCTCGGCATAATTATTTTATATTATTAATAAAAGAATTGGTTTTAATTTACAAGAATTTATTTTTATTAACACATGATTTTTTTATTTACACGACATACTCCTTAACTCAATATATATAAATGAAGATGCCTCTTGACATAATTATTATTTTTTATTTACATAAATAATTATTTACACAAGCACGACATCAGACTCCTCAACTCATATATATATATATAAATAAAGATGTCTCTCGGCATAATCAAACTCCTCAACTCAATATATATATTGTGTGTGTGTGTGTGTGTGTGTGTGTGTGTGTGTATAAATGAAGATTCCTCTCAAAGATAATTAATTTGCTATTCTTAATACAAGAATTTGTTTTTATTTACATGGATTTTTTTATTTACAAAAATAATTATTTACACGGACACAACATCGAATCTAATACCAATTTCACCTCCCATTTACTAGGTAATACCCATTTCACTTAGCACATTTAATTTTTTTATTTATACAAATAATTATTTACATGGGCATGACATCGGACTCCTCAAATCAATATATGTATAAATGAAGATGCCTCTTAGCATAATTATTTGCTAATATTAATAAAAGAATTCATTTTTATTTAAAAGAACTAGTTTTTATTTACAAGAACTAGTTTTTATTTACACAATTTTTTTTATTTACACAAATAATTATTCACACGGGCACGACATACTCCTCAGCTCAATATATATATAAATGAAGATGTTTCGGTATAACAAGTGAAAAAGAAGGAAGAATGGCATTTATAAGTTTTATATTATATATTTATTATTTTTTAGTGAGTAAATTCCTCAAGCTTTGGCAATAATTACAATAGATGAAAGATTACATTATTTAATAATGTCAAAAAAAAGATTTCCAATAATTGTAAATTATATAATGGTAAATGCTATTATGATAATGATTATTACAAATCTGGGAGGTTGTAAAAGCTTCCTTGAGGTTGTAAAATCCTCTGTTAGTGCCCCGGTCAAACCAATGAAACATGCAAAGTCTTCTCCCATTGTTTGTTGTGGTGTAGATGTTTTGAGATCTGAGATATATTTCAAGGAGAAAGGAATCATATGTAGATTCAACAATATTTTCCCGGGCCTACCTGCACTCCATGATTGGATCTCCCTTTCGTGGAAACCGCTTATGGAAGGTAAAGTTGACATCTACCCCACAACTAGAGGCTTCTTCATAGTTTTCTTTGATATTATAGCTGATAGAGATCTAATTTTTGATAGATTGTGGGATTTTCAAAGCCATTTTTTTGCTTATGAAGCCATGGTTCCCTCTTTTTAACCCTATTTCTGAAACTTTCCAAACCCGACCTGTGTGGATCTGGTTGCCATATCTTCCTCTCTAGTTTTGGGGGGAGAAATGTTTAACTTCTATTGGGGATTCTTTAGGAAAAACCTTGGCTATTGATACAAAGACGACCATGTACGAATATACTATGTATGCTCGCATCCTAGTCGATATGAACACCTCAAAGGATTTCCCACTTCTGTGGATCTGCATGTTGAGGATAGGATATGGAATCAAAACATTGACTATGAAGGATTCCCCTTCAAATATCGGATTTTCTTTTCACTTGGTCATTTAGCGGTGGATTGTAATTTTGGGAAGAAGAATACAAATAATCAAACTTTGTGGTGGAAGAATGCTGATTCTAGCCATTTGGTTGTAAACAGTCACTCAGATTCGAGTCAGAGGAGGGATTTGATGATGAGGAAGTGGAGGCTCCTGTGCATGAGATAATCACCCCTTCTCCTACCCCTGTAGAGAAGGATCCTTCTCCTCACGTCGGTGCTTCTTCCCTTCCCCCTTCTTTGGGAATCCTCAATCAGGTGGGTGAAAATAATCTTGAAATTTGTATACCGGTTTACCCAAATGAAAATGTTAATCCAAATACTGGGAATGATTGGTCTACTGTGAATAGAAGAAAGAAAGGGAAGGTTAATGACTCCCTTAAGATGTGTCTTCGCTCCCATGGGAAGAAGTCTCATGGTTAGTGTTCCTTCTGCTTTTGTTTTTGTTGTTAGTTGGACTTATGTTGTTTGTTTCTCTATGCCACTAGTAGAGGCTGCCCTTCATGTTCCTCAATGCTATATCCTATGTCTCCACTTTCTCTCATTGTAATGGGGTAGGGTCCCCTCAACCCTTATTTTACCCTTAATAAAAAAATGATTATTAAATTTTAAAATTGAATATAAAATATGTTACTTAATTAATAATCATTATCATAATAACATTTACCATTATATTATTTACAATTATTGAAATCTATTTTTGACATTATTAAATAATGTAATCTTTCATCTATTGTAATTATTGCCAAAGCTTGAGGAATTTCTTCACTATAAAATAAAAATACAAAATATACAACTTATAAATGTCATTATTCCTTCTTTTCACTTGTTTTCTATTTTAATTAATTTTATTAGCAATTTAAAATAGAAAATTAAAGTAGCTTCCTATATTTTCAAAGTAAATATAAATTCTTTTAAGCTTACATTATAAATAATATAGTTAAAACATTATCTATAAAATTATATGGCACAACTTAACTAACAAATTATATACAATTTAATATCTTTCTATTTCATAAAATGTTATAAAACTAAGATTTTCTAAATGTATAACTGTTACATGCTAACATCTTAATAAATATAATATTAATACATTAATTCTTTAATAAAATTAATATAAAAAAACAACCAAAAATAAAATGTATAGACCTACATTTCAACAAATCATAATATACTCGAATAAGGGATAAATGAAACAATAAAATGTTTTGTAGATATGAGAAAACGAGAGATAAAAAGATGTAATGCTTGAGAATGTCATAATATATTGTAGGCAGGTAAAATAAGATGCCAAAATTACAATAGAATGATTCCAACATTTAAATTTTTGTTTGTTTTTTTCTTATTACAATATAATTATCATGTCATAAATTTTAGAAAATGAAAAATTTATTAATATAATTGTTTTCATTTTTATCTTTTACAGAATTTTAAAAATAACATTAATATTTTTTTCCAAAAAATAATTGTCATCGAAGCAATTTCATTATTAAATAACCCATATCAAACGTCGTTAATATAATAACTAAACAATTATGAACAAATTTTAAACGAATAGTATAAGTGTTAAAGATTGTATTTCAGTTCCACGGATGATATTAGCTTATCTCTATCCAAACCTTCCAGAAAATAACTAATTTCTTTTTTTTTTTTAAATGATTTCATCATGTTTTAGTAGCATAAAATAAAATCACAGAGATTAAGAATGGAAAACTTAAACCGATCAAGAGTCTATTACAAACATACAGAATTTTTTTATAATCTTAAGCCACAATCAATCATACATATGAAAGCCACGTAAAGTTATAGTGACATGGAATGGAATATCGAAATAGTACCTAGCTTATACATTTCCAAATACTGGATATTATTCCATACTTGTAATGAAAGCATGCTATAAAATTATAGTGAACTCCTACGGCTCGAATTTACGCTTTTCTTGCAAACTGTTACCATAATTTTTAACACCTTGGGTTCCTGAAGAATCAACCGTACTACCACCACTATTAGGAGTAGGGGTTACTCTAATTCCTGCCGATATCCCAACAAATAGATTAGGGAGGGCCTTCGCATTCTCGATGCCTGAGACAATGCACAAAAGGACGACTATACTGAGCAACTGAATTCCCTTCGTCTTCATCTCCACACAAATGTGAACTCAATAACAAACTCACTCCTTATGTAACATGAGAAGAGCACCGAGGGGTTTTATAGGAAATAGAGGCCTGTATCATGAATTGCATATTTAGAATCTATGTGGTGCTCATTCACTATGAATAACGTTTGAACCTTCGACAAAATAATGGCGAACAGCAAACGTGCTTATATGGTCCAGCCAATACGGCGGAAAGGTGGTCCATTTACGTGGGCATATCTTGAAAAACTCGGTAACACGCTGTGCTGTCCAGAGTACCTGCACCACATAAGTTTCCACTACTGTCAGATTTTTGCAGACTTCACGTTCTACACTGCAACCGTAACATATTAATCCAAAACAAATTCGTCATTTTTCTACAGACTTCACGTTCTACACTGCAACCGTAACATATTCATCCAGCATTTTTTTGTCATTTTTCTGCATTGATGTTAGTGAATGTTGTTACTAATCCAAAATAGGTGTTTCTATTTAACAGGATTTATTAAAAAATAATTAGTTTAGTCGTGTTTAGATTAGAAGTCAAGTTTTATTAGGACTCTTTTTTAATTTAATTGAGAGGATATATTATGTAATTTAGAAAATAAATGATTATTATAGAAGTTTTACTTTAGGGTTCGTTTTTCTATTACATATTTTTATGTTTTTTTCGACCTCATCATTTGGTATCAAAGAATAGGTTCCAGATAAAATGTCAAGAGAGGGAGGAGGTTATGCACATATGCATCCAACCTTGCAACAATTGAAGACACAAGTAGAAGAGTTAGCATAAGTTACTTGAAATTTTGGTTAAATAGTATGAAAATTTCTATGAATGGAAACCTATGAAAAAAGAGGACAAGATAAAATTTTCAAGCATAAAGTTGAAGGGTCATAAAATGATAGGGTGGGATCACGTGCAAATGGAAATGAAGAGAGAAAAAACAAAGATGATCAAAATTTAGAGCAAGATGGAGAAGAAGTTACGCTCAAACCCTATACAAATGATTTCAAAATTTGAGACAGAAATATTATAGTGTCCAAGATTATATTGATAAATTTTACAAGTTGTCCATTCTATTAGAGCAGGATGAAACAAATGAGAAAATCGCTGCAAGGTATGTAAATGGTTTGAAGTTCTCTATTCAAGATGAAGTAAGCATGCGTAGGAAGAATAACATCGAAGAATCTTATCAATTACCATTGAAAGAAGAATTTAATCATACTAGATCGTATTTTACAAGATTTGATAGACCAAAGAAAGAAAAATAATATCAAATAAGATGACAATGTGGGTATAATATCACAAGAGAAGAAACATCTCATTAGGGGCAAGAGGATAATAATAACAACAAATTGGAAGAGGGATTAATAGAGAAAAGGACTAGGTACATGAAAATTATGGTAGTGGAAGAGGATGGTATAAGAGAGGAGACCATAGAGCATCTAAATGTCCAAGATATCGTGCATAAGAGAGGAGACAACTTGATCATCCTAGAGTATTTTGACCAATGATGAGGTTAAAGTAAAAAAATCAGATGTTGCCCCGGATGTGCGAGAGAATATCATGATGAGAAGAACAATGATTTCCCAAGGAAAGAACACTTTCAAGGTGGTGAGTCATGGCTACAGACAAATATTTTCTTAACAAGGTACACATGTAGAGGAAATGTATGTAAAATTATCATTTATGAGGGGAAGTTTTAAAAATATGGTTTCCAATGGAATGTTAGATAACTTATAGTTACAATGTGTAAATCATCCTAATAATGTAAACTTAATTTGTTTACAAAATGGTTTCTCATATCAGCTACGATATCTTCATATTAATCCTCAGAAGTAGATGCATATTCAAAGAACAAAACTTCTACAGAGTCTATCTCTTTAGCGATCAATTCACCTTCTTCCTCCTCTTCCTCATTTTTCTCATCCAAACATGTGCAACAAGTGGAATTCGTGGGTGAGGCCTCAAGTAGAAGACTTCTTTCTCCTTTGGAAATCATGTTTTAGTTCTCGATTCTAATTTTTATATCAATAATATTTCCTTGGGAAATCTTTGTATGGGTTCTCCGAGTGAGCTAATTGTTGAGAGTAAGCAAGTCATTGGTATGTTTTTGCACTAATGGGTCTATATTTCTTGTACTAGAACTCTAACGCTTAACTTTGTTTGATCCTTTCTTTATTTTTCTAGACATTATGAGGTCACCTTCTACATTAATTGTAAGTTCTTTGACCTCATCTAGGATAGTGGTTTAAGATCTTATCACAATGAATCCCACCTCTGGAAATTGAGAATTTGTGAAGAACCTCAATTGGTTGTCTTTAGTAGGCCTTGTAGCTTCAGGAATCTTATAAAACAAACTATTGAGTTTGGCAACAAATGACCTCATGGATTTGTTTGTATCTTTTTCATTGGAACCGTTGTGTAACTAATGTGTGAGAATATTAAATAGACTTGAATCTAGCCTCAAATTTGGTCTTCATTTGCATCGAATTTGTGATGGATCTCCTTGAAAGGTGGTATAACAAATATATAGTAGCTTCTAAAGAATGGCTCCACAAGAAAACAAAATTAGATATATTCGTGTTCAACTCCTAATACCCACAGGATGTGATGAATGTAGTAATGTGCTCATCCGGGTGTTCTTTTCCATCCCCTCTAAACTTTGGAAAGACTTCATTGATCCTTTAGTAAGGTCATGAATGGGAGGAGGTAGAGAGAACGCTCCAGTCTTATACCCCATGGTACATGTTCAACCACTTCTTCTTCCTCTTATTCTTCTTCTTCTTTCTAGGAATGATATTTTATGGTGGTGCAATTAGTTCTTAAAGAGGATATTTAAGAGGAAAGTTAGGGTTAAATCCAGGGGAAGAATTATTGCCCAACTTATCTCATTGTCTTGACAATAGGAAGTCTAATATCAGTTTTTTGTTCTTCGAGTGTAGGGTTAATTAGGCTACTTTCTCGATTATCTCTGTATACCTTCTTTCTTATAGCTTGTATAAGATTTTTGAAAGAGCAATATGGATTTGTAGATTGGAAAATGAAAGGTTTCTTTTAGAAATTAGGAATGGAGTTTTAGTAAATGAGTTCTATATTTCTAAATGTTGTATTTTTTTGAATTTTTATTATTTACAAATATATAATTATTTTGTAAACTTTTTGAATCTTTTGTGTGTAGGATAGATATATCAAGCCCCATGGCGGGTGTCACAATCATTTCATGATATAATTTATTATAAGTGAAAACTAGTAGTTTTCATCTATGTTCTAGGACTAGTTCCCTCCTCTTAGGAATAGGGAGGCTCCAATTTATTAGATGCTGGAAAAAGAAAAACAAATTGGCAGAAATTAAGTTGATGATCACACAAGAAAACTCCACTAAACCTATGGAAACGTTCTTATACGAATACAAAGGAATAATTTTCTTAGAGAGGAGTAAAGTGAAGATAATAATAAAGGGACAGAGGGTTAAGGTACTTAGTAGGCACTTGTAATATTTACTGATATTAATGAGAGTAGTTTTAAATCCAATAGGTAGAAAAATAACTCGCGTAAGATACAATAAGATTAAAAAATCAAAGACACAGAGTTATATTGATTTATTCCTCAAATATACAAAGTTGTTTTCTTGGTTATACAAGATTACAAAGTCTTCATACTTGAAAATTAGGAAATAGAAGAACATAGATAGGATAATAGAAGAAATATATTCTTGGTTATATTAGGAAAACAAAAGGTATCAACCCATTGGAATGGATATGTCATACCAATATATATCCTTACTAAATGGCTCTTCAACTCTCCTTAAAGTGAATTTTCACATTCCTCCCACTTTTTACCTTTCATATTCCTATAGGAATAAATATGATTTGTTTTCTTATTAATGAAAAATAAATTGCAAGAATACGACCAATGGTCTTGCATTGTGTGAACTAATTATAATTATTTCTTGCATTATTATAAATTAAGCCTCTAATGTCTGTGAGGGATTCCAATGCATCCTCGTTAAAAGAGAAAGGATTTCTTACCTCTTTCTGGACTAATTCTTAGAAATAATTCAAGATTTATTTGGAGGATAACAACTCAATTAGTGGAGGTGACTAGAGCTTCTACACACTTTTGTTGAATTCTTGTAAGATCTCATAGGCATGTTCCCCACTAGAATAAAGTTGAAATAGCATCCATTATCGTATCGTACCCGCAACTCATCGTTCATGACCACATGGGAGACAAATTATCAAATATAGATGTGAATACATTCTTTCTTACTAAGGAGTGTGAATTAAGAAAAATCATATTAGATACCAATGGGATAAAAATACACAAATGGGCCTTTTATTTCTCAATATCATCATTTTTCATCTTTACATTGGAATAATTGATGAATACAAAATTAAATAGAGAGACAATATATAGAAATACTACCTTAACTTTTATAATATCATATCCACCTATTTTAATTTGTTTTCCACTGTACAATGTACCCTTGATATTTTTTGATGACTTAGGGATCAAAACTATTAATAAGAGATATATCCTTTTCCTAGGAGGAAGTGGTGTTGTAGTAGGTTATAGGAATGACTACACATAAGGAGTGAGGATTATCACATGCTCTTCGAGTTTTCCATAGTATTATTATTTTTTCATTTCTTGTAAGCAATCAGGATGCAAAATCCTTTAATAGATGTACATATCCTTCAAGTGTGGTATACCCAAAGGAGGTCCTAATCAGCTCATAATAATCTTGTGTCATTTCTCCCATGGGTTTAATAACTTTCAGTTTGCAACTTCCACATATTAGGATATGGAAGCCTCAGTCAAGAAATGAGAAGTTATCTCTTCTTTCTTGGTATGATTTTTTTTAATGTACTTTTGGATGGCCTTAAATTTATATGTCATGGAATGTGAAGCATTATTTATTATCCTCCAAAAAAATCTTGTACCCATTGGAAATTCTCAACTGGTGTAAACATGAAGATAAACGTAGAATAACTCTTATCCTCTTCATAAGGAACAAGATCCTTCCTAAGATCAAATAACTCAGTTACCTCTAAAGAAACACTTGGATTTTAAGGATGATTAGGAGATTGAGATGGGTCAATTTCTTCTAGCTCAATTGGATTAGTAAGATTGTCTCTCGACCTTTTCCTTTTTTGTCAAACCTCCTAGGGGGAAAAACTTTAGTGAAATAATCTTCTACAAGATTCCTCTTAGAAGACTATTTTTGAATGAGTCGATTCAATTCCCCTATCAAGCTCCCTGACATAAGAACTGAGGGAAAATTTCTCGGATGGAGCTAATAGACCATTAGATTCAATGAAGGAGGACTTATTTTTCTTGAACCAATCTTTTCCATTTTTATTTCTTCGATGTCACTAGAATCTCAAATGTTACATGGGGTGGGAGGAAGAGGATATGATTGCAATTCTTGATACTTGAGATAAAATATCTCAACTCCATCATCATTCATTCCTTATACAAAACAATCAAACTTGAAGTTGCTCATCTAGTCCATTATCATTCACATCTAGTCTCACTTCCTTACCTCAAAATCATCGGTATAGTTTTCCCAATATTTTTAATCTTTGGAATGTGATGCAAATTTTCCAAAGAGAAAGTTTCAGGGGTATTCCTTCTATAAAATTATGGCCAAGATAAAATGGAATATAAATTGAAAGCTGAAAAGGAGGTTTCAATCCTTATTGCATTATTTACATTTTTAAATGAGTAGATCCCCGAGGAAATGAGGAAAGATACACCTTTCTTATTTGCACTTTTATACCTATTCTAAACATGGGATAACTTAATATACATTTCAATCATGAAAATATTTTCACTTAAGTACCTTGGTAACATTTAAGGTGCAAAATAAAACCCTCTAACTCTTATGTAGGTGAAGGTAGGACACTAAATGAAATAAATTATGCTTTTCTCGATTAATCCATATCCTTGACATGAAATTAATTGTTGAGGATTTCCTTCAAGTAACCTTATGATGTGCATGTTGAATTCATCATTCACCATTAATAAGTGAGAGTCACTCTCCTGATATGTGAGTGATGGTATTTTTTAGAGTCTGGTGATTTCTAACACACATTAAGTGTAGTATACTTGGATAGGCCTTGTGTATGTTAGGGAATAAACAAGATAAGAAGTCATTGTGAACATTTTAGAGGTAGGAAAATATAATAATTGTTGGTAAATTTTATTGCTTATGATATGCCCCCATTCAATCATCCAATCTCCTTCTATGACCACTGGAATGAATTGATCCATCCATTATTGGAAATATTTGTATTTTTCCTTATCCCATCACCCATTTCAAAATGAAAATTACATTTGAGCATGCTTCTGAAATTCACTTTGGGACCAAATTTTAGGAATGTGATAGGGCTTCCTTCCATTTTAATCCATGACCCAACTACCAAGCCTTATAAGTATGCATATGTCATTTCCCATGCTTGTAAGGAAAAATCCTTCATGATGATTACCACATTGTTAAAAGTAGGAATTTACTGGTATTGTGAAATACCATTCAGAGTGAGCACTAACTAAATAGAATTATAGTATGCTACAATTATTCTTGAATATGGATAATAGCTAAGAATAAAATAGGACTATATTTTTCCTTTGAATGGAAAAAGGATAACCGCCCGCTCTTAATTATCCACTTGAGAATTAATTTTCCTTTGTAAGTTCAATAGTGTAGTGCCCGATTTCCCTTTGACTCCTTTTGATACCGATCATGATACTCGTTGATTATATTATAGACATGATTATGGACATTATTATAGTATGATGTTAGATGTTAGATCATGGATTATTGTTGACCTTGATTCAATTATGATGCATGATGATTATTAGAGACATTGTTATATATTGATGATGATATGTTGTTTGACATGGTTATATTATGGATGTTGTTCGGACATGTGATATTTGGATATTGTGGGTAGACCTAGAAATGTAAATTATTTGATGATGATATAGTTGAGTAAAATTGCAAATGATCTTGTTGGTTACTTCGATATTGTTGTGATTCATATATCTAGATGATCTTGAAATTTATATTTATATTCATTTGGATGTTCTAATATGGCCACGAAGGCCGAAGGAGGTATTTTTATTTTACAGGTTTAAAATATCACAAAAAACATCGGGGGATTGGAGACAAACCACATTGGAATTCTAGATGAATTCAACAAGGTCACCATGGCAACTTGTATATATTTGTGTGTTTTTTGTGTTAGAGATTCACATGGGGGATAACCTTTAAACGTGACCAAGGGTTATGTGTTTTTATTTATTTTGTTCATTTTTATTGATGTTTGCATGTGTTTATTAAGTGATGTGTTCACCCCTTTTTATTTAAATAAATTGTGGTACATAATGTGAGTAATCATATTGTTAAAATAAATTAACCAACTTGGGTCATAAGAAAGTAATTATTGGAGTGGTTGAATCTTGTATTAAATGTTGTAAGATATGTGTAAGCAATGTGTAAGTGATGTGTAAGAGATATGTAAGTAAAATTTGGAGTATGAAACACTTCATCTTCTTTGGAATTCGAAATTGTCCTTGGAGACTATTTTTGGAGGTTTGTGGGACAAGTTAAACTTGTCCCATACCTCTTAAATTTATTTACCAACCATACCTATGGTTGGAGAGTTGAATTTAGACTTTCATTATGCATCTTTGTAAGTCTAGCCGAATGTTTTAATTGCACTTCTTGCTTGAAATTAATTTCAGTCCTTTGGGATAAGGGTTTGAATTTAGTGTGTAAGTAAGATTGTCAGATTATTCACCTACTTATTTATTGTGTCTTGAAGATTGAAGTTGAATGGTGAGTTGGATTTGAGAATGTGTGATGTGGCATCCTACAAAGATCCACCTCATCCTCCTCTCTTCCCCCTTCTATATATTCGAATTCATTTTATTGTTTGGGGTTACACTCTTTTTGGACCGAATTCTTTTGCTTTTTGAAGAAAATCACAGACTTCTTATAAGTCCGTGTTTTGTTGATCTTGGGCTGTTTTGTATTGGAAAGCTTGCTGGTTGGAACTTGGAACAAACTCCATTATGGAGAGGTAAGAGCTTGGCTCTTGAAATGCTCTTCTTTTGATTGTGCAAATGTTATTATTGTGAATGTTTAGGCATGTGTGTAGGATGTTTGGGTAGATGGCCTAGGAATGGTGTAGGATAAGACTATGGGGTATTTCGTGGGAGATATAAGTATTTTGGGAGGTATAACTATGTAGGAGTTGGGATCCGGGTTCCACCTTAAAAATAAATAGCTTGCATTTCTTTACTCTTTATGGGGTGCCATAAGAGGTTGGGGAGGCATAAGGAAATGCGAGGAATAAGGGGTACTTGAGGGAGGCATAAGGGCATGTCAGGGATATGAAATGATATATATATATATATATATTTTTCTAGGTGGTGATACCCATTTTCCCTTTGAGAGGCATAAGCAACATCCCCCATAGTTTCTTGCTCCTTTGGCTTACATGATGAAGCCTGAGTCTTGTTTGCTATGTTTTAATGTTGTTGCAAACTACATTATGTTTTAGAATGTATTTTAAATGTGAAATTCTCATGTGTGTTTGTGGAAGCTTGTTGTTTCCATGAGTTTGAACACATCTTTTATTGCATTATGGTTTTAGCTTGGGACAATGAAGAAGGATGGTTTCTCCTTGTCATTGGATGTCTTGGTTGGGTGGAAAGCTTTGCCTTTCCCCTACTCTTGTTGTGATCAAAATTGGAAGAATGATAAATCTACATGTTGTTGTTCTGGAGAAAAGGAGAAAAAAGAGAAACAATTTGACATTCCCTTGTTGAAATGAAACCTTATTATAACCTTTCCCACTTGAAGTGGATGAACTTGTATATGTTTTGTAATGGAAATATGTTGTATTGAATATGTAAGTTGTAATTTTGAAATGTAAAGGAAAGATATACTTTGTTTTCTATTTTGAAAGAAAGAGATGTATTTTGTATATTGTATTGTGAAAATCAATAGAAAAGAGAAGTTTTAAAAGAAGGAAATATTGTCTTTTGAATAAAAGTTTCACTCTTTTGCACGATTGGAACTATTGTTGTTTAAAATCTGAGTTGGAAATGTATTTGAAATCTCTGTTTGAAAGGAAGAAATGCATGTGAGGAAAATACACAATTCTATCTTTGAAATGTGTAAAATTGGAAATAAAAATTACATTTTGGTTTGAATAGTTTGATTTGAATCAACTAAATGTATTAGACTAGAATTGGAATGAATTCTAATACTTGGAAGATGAAAATGGAAAATAGATCCTTTAAAATTTGATCTCTGTTTTGCATTTTCAAACTGGCAAATACTTTATCCAAAATGCACTATTTGAACTTGCAATAAGGAAATAACAAATTAAACGATTAAATTGAAGTAGTATGCCCTAAATGAATTTAATTGGAAAAAACACATAATGAATTTCTTAGAAAACTTAGCACAATCGGGCTCAAACCATTTTGTTGTCAAGTTGTATTTTTTTCAATTGGGAGTCAATAAAACAAAATTACCTTCCCAATCCATCCTAAATCCATACAAGAACAATTCTCCATGTCTAATTGACATGTTGAGAGAGGAAGAAGATCAATTGATTAAAATTTCATAAGTTAAAATTTACCAAATTCCCTTTTAAAATCCTCGTAGATAGTTTTTGTGAAATTGACCCCTTAAACATTATCAAAATGTAAAATTAATGATTTAAATGTAAAGAGGACATCGAGAGCATTCCCAAAAATGATATCCCAATAAAAATTATGGCCTTCTAAAGTTTTTCTTCATTTGGTGTCAAAAATAATTCTAACTGTCAAAAAAATTTGGGAAAATTTACTTAGCGGACCCATAGGCCCAAATTTTCCATTAGCGCTTTTCGGTCAAAAACACCAAAGACACGAATTCCCCTGCTGCTCCACTAACCCGCAAGCCTTTTTTTTTGTCAAAAATCGCCTAAGTTCAAAAAAGAAATTTTGGAAAAATTTCCCCATGGACCCACCGCCCCGCTTTTGCCTTTTTGGTTGTTTTTCGTGGTCGCGTGGCCCGCAACAGTTAACTTAACCTTTAAAATAATTTGGGAAAATTTTCTAATTTTCCTCTACCACCCCACTAGCCCGCAATGAATAAAGGGCTACCACATGGCGAAAAAAAGGCATCGGTAGAGAGTAAAGAGATCCCCTTTTAGCTTAGTGCTTTGGAAATATTTTTGGGAAAAATTTCCTAAATTCTCCCACGGCCCGCCGATCCACATCCAATGGATGGATGACACGTGTCTTCACGACGCATCCATAGAGGTGCAGAGAATTTTAAGACTTTATACCTTTTTACACAAAATTCAAATTTTGCTAAATTATTCCGACAGCCTGATGGGCCACAACCAATCATTGATTGGCATGTCACATCGTTTGGGGAAGTCGAGGTGCGAGCTATTTTAATCCTTTGGGATTTTAACCTTAAAATTCTAAAATCTCTAAGTTTCCCTCACGACCAATCAGCACTTAACACATGGCGCTTTGGACATTGGCGGAGGAGCGGATCGTTTGATTCCATAGCGCCCCTCGCCAAAAAGGATCATTGTCTTAAAATCCTCTAATGGCCCAATTTTTGCTAGAGTTTTGAAATGCCGACACGTGTCCTATTCGGGCTCACGGGCATGTGGAGGTAGTTCACGCTTTTGTTCCAAAAGGGAAAATGCACTAAATCTCTCCCCGCTCCGCCGGCCCACGCATGGGAAAATTTTCTTCCCTAGGCCCGTAGACCCGCTCTTGGGAAAATTTTCCTCCCAAGGTCCACCAGCCCATAACTTGAGAAATATGAGGAGTTAGGAGGACTTCTTTATATCACTGGAAAGGTGAGGAAATTTCCTATCTAATGGTTTTGTTTTTAGGAAAAGTTTAGTGCATTAAATATGTGAAAAATCAGGTTAAAGTGCAAGGTAAGCCTAAGAGTGGGTAAGTGGGAAATAACTCCCCATTAAATTAAAATGTTAATTCTAAAGTATGGGTTGACCCTTTTAGGGGTCATGTCATGAGGTAAGTGAATGTTTTTCCTAACCCAATGTAAATGAGAACCATGTCTATTTTTAGACCTAGTGGAATTAAATACCTTGGGTATTTAATTGTATTGACCCCTTTAACCCTCTGAATTTTATTAGGGAATGTTTAATCTTAGTGTTAATCTAATTAATTGATAAATCAGCAGCTTTACTCATTAATTGTATTGTGATCTTTAATGTTGTTATAATGGAAAAATTTATCTTCTTAACATAATTGACCTTGATATATTTTCTTTGTGACAACTGTTGCTTCGAGGCTTGTTTGTAGTCTCACCTTAAAAAAAAATTATCCCATAATTTTTCTGACTAATCCTAGGTTGTTCTTGGGTCTCAAGTGGGTTGTTTTACGGGCATCACACTTGGTATCACAGCCGTGGGTTCAAAGCTTGGACCCTTGGGCACACTAGAAAACTTGAGACATGAACTCTAAACTTAGTATGATATTAAACCTAGCACACTTTCAAATCTAGAGAACAACCTTGTTGAAATTACATACTTAGTAAACATAAAAATGAATAAAACTTAGAAAGAAGAACTAACTCTCACCTTGGTCTGTATGGGAGGTGCAGATGGGATGAGGGGTCTTTTCACATAGACCTAGACTTACCACCACTAGATCATGTTATAGCAGCTATCCTACCACAAATTTTATAGACACTTTAGGATGTTAATGCCGCTCTAAGCAGAGGGACCATAGGAGAAAATTCAGTCGAACATGATAGGGTGACATCCATTGAGGCTCATGCATCTCCTTGGCATAGCGAGGAACATAGAGGATATAACTCCTATGAGGAGTCGAGTTAAGGGAAAGTCACCATAAAGGGGATAGGGAGACCGGGTTTTAGGACACAAAGATAGGTCTTGGAGCCATAGGATTAGGGATGAGCATGCAGAGAGGCCTAGGGGTCTCCATACCACCACCGCATACCATATCGGGGAGATCCTAAAGCTACAGCCCAACTCATTATTCGATGACATAGGTGGATTTTAGGAAGAGGCCTAGTTGGTGAGCTTAAGTGGGTGCTTCAAGCTCGCTGCCCTTGCTCTAAGAACACGAAATCTTGTGTTGCAATCTATCTTCTAAGGGATGGAGAAGGCATATGGTTCAAGACATAGGAGAAAACACTCCATGTTGATTTCGAGACATTTAGCTGGGAGCTCTTTGAGGAGTGGTTCAGGAGTAAATATTTATCTTGGAGGTTTATACAACAGAGGATTAACGAGTTTCATGACATCCGACAGAATCTCTTACAGTGGCTAAGTATGAGAGTAGATTCTTAGATCTACTCCAGTATGTTGATTACATGTAGGATGAGAGGGTGTGGATCCATAGGTTTGTCCGGGGCCGAATCTAGACATTGGAGGTGCATTTCGGATCCATTATCCAAAGATGTTGGGTGCGGCCATTGAGAAGGCATATATAGCAGAGGAGACTCGAGGAAAGACCCAAAAGGCTAGGGGTGAGTCCAGAGCCGTATATAGAAGATGTAGGACAACAGATCGAGGAGGTCAGTACCTCCTCCATGTGGTAGACACGGGGTTCAATACTGGTCATCTTTTATACCACAACAGCAGTAGTAATAGTCTCGCCCTCCATATAGACCTCCAAGGAGATTTGATGCACATAGGGGTTGAAGTATGGGGCCTCCTCCTAGGGGTCCCATTAGGACACAAGGAGCACCTAGAGCTCAGTCAACGGGAGATCACCAACAAATACCTCGTAGTGCACAACAGAGGTCATGGGTCGACATCACACCCTTGTAGGGCACTGACTAGAGCTACCACTCAGGGGAGAGGATCAGGTGGTTGTTTTGGGTGTGGTGTTACTTGAAATTTTTGAGAGAGGCGCCAAAGAACCCTAATAAAAAGGTTAAGGCACGATCTAAGAGCCTACCGATGGTAATATGGGGCGTAGTCATAGGATGTACACAGTTGTCAAGAACCGCCAGGCAGAGCATCAAAGTATAGTTATTGAGACTACAAGTAACATTGGTGGTATTCCTACCTCCATTTTGTTATATTACGGTTCTTTTTATTCTTTTATTGAACCATCTTTAGTAGAGCAATGCGGAGTTATTGGTAGTTAGGCGGGGTCATAGTCGAATGTTGAGATGGCTTCTAAAGCCAAGATCTTTATAGACTCCTTAGTTAAGGAGTGTGTAGTGGATTTGGTACCTTTAACCACTACCTCGGATCTTTGTATCCTTCCGTTGGGCTCCTATGGAGTCATCTTGGGCATGGACTAGTTATCTGCACATAGAGCTAGAGTGAATTGTTACCACAAGATCATATCTTATACAGATGATCTAGGAGTTGAGGTAGTGATAATGAGGGTCAAAAGACCCGTTTCTATTTACACCATCTCCGCTATGCATTTTAAGCGGTGTGTGTGATGGGGTTGTCAAATGTTTGTTATCACAATTAGTGACTGATTAGAAGATGGGTCTAGTGGACCATCGCTAGATGACCATCCCATTTTGAGAGAGTTTTCTGATGTCTTTCCAGGGGAGCTACTAGGGTTACCGCCCCCATGGGAGATAGATATCACGAGCACCTTATCGGATGACTACCCCTACACTCTTTGAGCTCAAGTTGTAGCTTGAGGGCCTTCTGGAGAAAGTCCTAATTCGTCCTAGTGTATCCCCTTGGGGTGCACCGATGATCTTTGTAAAGAAGGACGGATCCTTGGAGTTGTGCATTGATTACCACAAGCTAAACAAGGTAATGATCAAGAATTGTTATCCCCTTCCGCGTAGTGATGATTTTTTTATCGGATGAAGGAGCCACAACTTTCTCTAAGATAAACATGTTATCTCTCGAAAGTGCACGCTGTAGAGAGATGGTTGAGGTTTTCTAAGCCTACACAATTGATCTCTCTCTTTCGTAGATACAATGGAAACACCTCAGTGCGTGCGTATACCTGCTTTGAGGTGAGTCTCTAGGATTAAAAGGCTAGTTCCTTATTCGTGTATCCTAAACTAGTTTCGGGAGTTTGAGGCTAAAAATTACTATAAAATAAATAAAACCGAGGTGATAAACCAAATTTATGTGAGGGATTTGACCGAGAATATGCACAATTGATATGGGAAGGATTCTTGATACATGAGCCAATAGTTTATTATAAAATATTTAAGGGCAAACACTTGGTGACACGATGGAAAATCACAACAAGTATTAATAAGTTAACATGCACATTAAAATTAAGTAGAAAAATACTGAATTTGCGCAGCGAGGGTAAGATGATTGATCGGGAATTCGCACTCACAAGACTAATAGAAACATACAAAAGTGAAAATAATTGGAAAGGCAGAAAATACTTCACACACGAAGGAAAAAGCGCAAAAATTTCTTTTGTACTCCTATATCCAAAAAGTCCTCCAAAATTTCTCTTGTGCTTTGCGAAAGGCACAAAATATATAGCAAAAATAAAATTCACCTTCTTCCTAAAATAGCCTAAGGCTTGTACTCACCCATGAATTCTATTTTTATCCTTTATTTAATAATAGATAAATAGAAAAAATAGAGCATGCAATTAAAAATAGGCATTAATAGCCTTGATTACATCTGGTCAATGAAGTTGATCATTCTACTTTTAAGAAAGAGAAGGATGAATAATTTGCTAAAAATAAGATTTCTTACTAGGCAAGTCTCTCTCCATGAACATGCAACTTTATCTCCTTCTCTATTCTCTCCTGTTGTGAAGGCATGTAAAAATACAACTCCCTGTTTGTGAGTAAAATAATTACATTAATTGCAATACTTTGCAAAATAATTCATCGAAATATAAATCCTGATTGGGACCACCTTTGTCTCTGATGTTGACACTTATTCTATTTTCTAGTGATCACATGGATAACATGCTGCAGATAGTCTTTAACTCCTTGGTGTGGGGACCACCTTTACTTTACAAGGTGGGTTTGGCCACCTTTGTGGACTTAGGATACTTGTCAAGGTTTGGGATACACATGGGGAACTTTTTAATAGTTACTTACCATACTTGGCCAACTTTGATTATTTACCATAAACATAGTAAATAGTCTGCCACCTTTGTAACGAATACTATAGTATATAGTTGTTGGCATTGGTATATTTCAAAATTCATGTTTTTAATGATAAGCATGTATGATGGCATTATGCATTCTTTGGAAATGACTATAGTTTGGACTTTGAAATTCAATGCAATGATTTATTCGATGGACATGTGGGTTATCCATGGTGACTCACCCCTTGGTAACTTGGTCGGTGGCATATGTAACTCAAGTTGAGTTTGCTTTGATATTTGTTGATCATCTTGGGCCCTTGATCTTTGTACCTCTATTTTGAACCAACGGTTAAGAGTTTAGGCCATGGAGGCTCGGGCTTGCGGGAATTTTTAGAACTTTTAACCTTTTTGAAAAGTTTCAAACTTAAAGAGGACCCCCGGCCTCTACTTTTGTTGTAATGGTTACAGGTGTACTTCTCAGGCCTGCGGGTGAAATATTGGAAATTTTAACTTTTGCAAAAGGTTTCAAAACTTAAAGAGGGCCCGACCACCGATTTTCACTTCTGTTCTGGTGATGACACATGTCCTCTATGGAATTTTGGGCCTGTGGGTGAAATTTGACACTTTGTAAAATTTAAAAATTATAAGTCAGTCAATCGACCACCATTCCACTGGACTACTTTTGCATCAATCTTGATGATCAATTTGTGAGCGTTGATCTCTGTACTTGTCAATTTTTTATCGTTGATCTCAAAAGCATGATTAGGGTTTCGACTATGCATTGAATGTGGTCGGTGGTGTTTGATCACTATGGTTTGCATTGAATATTGTAGATCGATCTCTAGCCCTCGATCTATGTACTTGTTGATCTTGGATCATTGATCACTAACTCCAGGTGAGTTAGGTTAAGCCATGGTTATCGGGTTAGTTGAAAATGCCTGAGATCCATCATTTGATCATTTCTTTTTGCTCGCAGAGAGCGGTGGAGCCCTGACAAAATTTTGGCTCAATGCCATTGATGGATTTTTGAGCTCAGCTCCTCTGCAAAATAGCTCTCTGTCATTCTCAGGTTTTCATGGTCGGCACTTTCTGGTTATTCGAGCTTTTCCTATAATCGACTTTCTAAGTTCTCAAAACTGTGAGGTTTACTTCCCCATGGTTTCTATGTCTTAGAGCTCGGTTTTGTTCCCCTTTTGGTCTTTGTTCTTTTGTTCTATCTCTGATTTTCTGAGCAAGACCATGGCCATCATTTCTATATGGGTTTCAATGGTACCCTCAACCTTGAAATGGATTCTGAGCCTGCTCCATTACTCTTTGAGCACGTGATTTCTTGATCAATGGGCACTTGTAGTCACTTTACTCGAAACCACCAAGGATTAAGGTGAGTGTATTCTTTGACCAATCTGCATCATGAATTATAGATCTGTATTTTTCGAGTTCTAGGTATCTGTAGATATGTGACTTTGAGAAATTCTTCAACTCTGTGTAGAAAATATCTGTAAAAGTTTGAAGTATTGGTTTCATCATGCACTATAATCACATTTCCTAGTTTTCTTGTATTTTTCATGCTTGACCATTGATAAGAATGAGCTCGAAAAGGACTCTGTGATTATTGTGTTGCGCTTTATGAAGCTCTGATTTACTTTGTATGAGTTCATTTTTGATTTATGGCTCCATTGATTAGCCAAGATCTGTGCTTTTGAGTTCCTGTAACCCCACTTTACCTCTAATAGTTCTTCTTACTTTTATTTGAAAAGGTGGTTGCCATAGAAGTAGAACTTTGTCCACTATAGGTCTGTTTATAAATATGAAGTGCATTTTGACTGGGAACTTCTTCATTTCTGTGGAATGGGTTTGGGTTTCTCCTTTATGAAAAATATTATTATTGCACTAACTGGGAGCTATCTTCCTTTCTGTATTGTCATCATTATCTGACTTGGGGCAAGAATCGGTATTGAACCCTTACCTTGAATTTTCGAGCTCACTATAAGTTGATTACATGATCTATCATCTTTGCTTCTACTTGAGTCCGCAAATTTTTCCTATCTCTACTTAAACCCTATTCCATCATTATTCAAAGCTCTTTTATTATAAAATTTGTACCTTTGAGATTTTCATAAAAGTTTAAGTAACTTTCTGTTCTTGATTCAAACTCTGAACTACTATGTTCTTTATTTGAGTTCTATTTCATCCTAAGACTTGAATACTTTGATGCTTTTGAAGAACTCTGAAGTCTCACCTTGCTCAAACTCTTATGCTCTGACACCTTGCTCGAGGTTATGTTGCATTTGTTATTTTTCTTCAAACATCTCATTAATATGTACTCGAAACCCTTCTTGGTTGTTTTCCATTGGTATTGTAGCATTTATGTATCTTTTAGCATACCATGCATTTTCTCTCTTCATTTCAACTTTTGGGTTGATCTCTTGTAACATGTAGTTGCATTCTCTGAGTTGAAAAGTCTTAGTCATGTTCTTTCAAAGCAACAAAGGTTTTTGCAAGTTATTATAGCTTGGATTATTGTATGAATTAGTCTTTCTCACCTTGACTACCTGAAAATGATATACATCTTATTCTGAAAAAAATACCACATGATGGTTGTCATTTTGTAAAATTATGTGCTTGATATTGATTTCTCCATTTTCTGTAACTTTGTACTGGACATCATTCTTATTTCTATTATGAATAACTTTTAAACATTTGATTTCGAGAACTGGCAGTAATAGCACTTTGACTGTTATTGATTTCATGAGATCTTTGTAGCTTGTATAATTCTTTTGGAAATTACAAGTAGTTCATTTGTTCTTTGATACTATCTTAGGAATAAGACTTGATTCAAATTCTTGTTAAGATCTCTATTACTTTGTTTCTTTCACATAGATGTCTTATTTCCTTTAAGTAACATTTATGGCATTCTAAAAATTTAAAATTTTACTTTTTCATGCCAAATCCCTTGCAAATTTTTTCCATAATTCTCTCTTCCATCCATTTCTAGTATAGTAGTTATATTTTCTGATTCAGAATATAGAATTATGACACTTCATGTTTGAAGCTGGATTGGTAAATAAAATGAGACATCATAGTTGTTTTATCTTGATCATAGCATGCTTTATTGCTTCTCTGTATCACTTATTTGATTCAAATAACTCTTTTAAAGCATTTAGTAGTTGAAAGCAGTATGATGAAAAGTTGTAAATGTCCATTTTACATGGTGAAGCCCTGTCAAAATTTTCCCAGAATCTTGTCTTCATTCCTTTTAACTATAACCTTTCTTTTTAGCCACTACGTTAGCTTTCAAATTCTACTTCTTCCCTTTTAACTGCAACCTGTAAAGTGTTCTTCTATTTTCCAGTTCCTCTTATACTGTAACTTCTTCCATTTTAGAACAGTTACTGAAACTTTGAGTTACATTCTTCCTTTTCTTGCATGCACTTATGTTTGTCTATTTTTCCTTGGCTGCAACCTGTACTTGCACACTTAGGAAAATAGTTAGAAAATACTTAGGATTTTTTTCCTCTCTTATGTCCATGTTTTCTTCTTTTCTATTTCTTCTTCCTGAGTGAGCTATGTAATCTGATCTTTGAGAAATTTATGTCTCATGTTGCTTAGAGATCCATATGCATGAATTATAATAGTGTAGGATTATGGATTAACCCTGAGCTCTTAACTGGTGGTTAAATTTTCCTATTTTTCTTTTCAAGTACCATGCCTTAAGGATGAAAGGAGCTGACAAGGAGATGCTCTACACAACGAAGAATATAAAAAGGCAATGATGGGTTCACTCATACTCCTTTGATTTTTATTTCATGCATGTGTACCTATTACTATGTAGATGTACTTTACTTTTCGATTACATCCCACGGCTTGTGTGGGAAACATTTGACCTTCCTTGTGAATAAAACATTGAATTCTAAAAATGAGTTGTGTATTCCTTTCTACATTCTAGCTTCTCTATATGGATTGCATAATGAACTAAACAACTCAGTAACATAATTGAATGTCTTAATCATGAAGGAAAGGAACATTGATGAGAACTTGTAACATTCAGTAATGAACTCTTATTTATGTAATTTACACTTATGTTTGCTATCCCAAAATCAACACTTCACCTACTCTATAATTCGGTGTCTTCATCGAGACAACACAGCTGTCCTTTAGGGCCCTTGTGTTCTTTTGCTGAAGGTGTCATGAAATTGCAGACTATGTGATCTCATTACGTTTTGTAGCAAAGCACACATGGCTGCAAATTTCACTTAAATCTTATAACTAATTCAATAAGTAACTAATAATCATTAGAACTTCCTTAGCCTAGGTATACTTCACCCATGACTTTCATCATAATGACGGAGTTTCAAGTTTCCCATTTTTGTACAAGTGCAAAAATTGTCAACATTTCTAAGCGATCTGCGGGGAAAGCTTCGTGCTAGATTAAAGACTAGTGCCTTACTCTTGTCCATTGGGCATGGAGTCCAAAGCATATAACCAAAATCTTCCTTTTCCAAAAGGTCCAACCCTTCCAAAACAAACTAAATCGGGAAATGATCTAGTAAACCGGATCACATACATGAATGTACTTATTGAAATGAAAAAAATGTAATCTGCAAGAAGCGCACTTATTGAAATTGAAATCCTACTCTAACAAAAATTGTAAGATTTTCAATAATAGTGTTTGAGAAACATACCATTCACATGAATGGAAAATTCCTCTCCATTCGGTTTGAAAGTGAAAAGCATTGTGTTCCTTGTAAGCTGAAATCACGTAAGGAATACTCCAGAGTGTATCAAACTTTGAGTGTATTCCTAGCTTATGCATCCCATTTTGACATAATATCTCCCTTCATCAAGACTCGAATTTGGATTTCTTGTCAAAATCCTTCTTCATTTGTTTTTTAATCTTTTCCATATTCAAATGAGGTTGATCTATTAGATCTTGTAATTCCATTAACTTTGCATAACAAACTTGTAATGGTTCATTGTCAAGCAGCTCCATTTGATGGATCAAATCTAATGCAGTAACTCAACCGAAATAGGCATTCTTGCTTCCTTTTTGTACACAAGTTAGTATGGTGAATTACCAACTGATCTTTTAGGAGTCACTCTGTCAGCCCAAAGTGTTGAATTCAACAATAGATGTGAAGCTCTTTGATTATCCTTGAGTGTTCTTGTGATGATCCTTAACAGATTCTTGTTAGTACTCTCTCAAAGCTAAACCATTAACTTGTAGGTAATAATAAGATGAATAACTCAAATAAATTTCATGTTTGATAGCCCAATCTATTATATTTTCACTAAGGAATGCTAATGGATCATCTGATATGATAGTTTCGAACATCGAATCTTGAAACTATTCCTTCATAAAAGGATAGTATCGAAGCTTCATTAGCATCTTTCAAGGCTATTGCTTCATCCATCTTGTAAAGTAATCATGTGAGTGCTTAAGATCCACTTGTACCCTTGTGATGATGGTGAGTTTATCATGCCAATAAATTCAAGACCCCAAGTACATAAAAGGTTGATTAACTGAAATAGGCATAAAGGCAACGAAGCTAGATGTTATTTTCCAACAAAGAAAGCACATTTTTTACACTTCCTAGTCCATTCAAAACAGTCCTTGAATATGCTAGGCCAATAGTAACCAACTTTCATAATTTTTAAGGTTGTGGTACGTGCTAAGAAGTGACCTCCTATAGGTCCTTTGTGGAATTTTGACAATATTTTCTAAATTTTATCATAGTCAACACACCGCAACAAGATTCCATTTATATCTCTTTTGAACAAAAATTATCAATGAAGATATAAGGTACATCCCTGTAATCTAAAATAACTTATTTTATTATTTTCCATACCTTCCGGATAGGTTACATGTTGTAGATAATTAACCAAATCAGTCATCCATCTTGATTCCTAATTCTCGTGAGTGAGCTCAAGCTGTTGATTTGCTAGTTGAACCGTGACTTCGATTGCACGATACGCATTTCAACATGTCGTTTTGAATCATTTGGTTCTCAGAACTTGTTGTTTTTCCATATCAGCAATTAGATGTTCACATAAACATTTCCCTCAAACCATCTTAACAACCTGAATATCAACATCATACTCCATGACCTTTGTTATCCAGTTTTCTCGTTTCTCATTCAATTCCTTCTTTAACAAGAATGCTTTCACACTTAGATGAGAAACAAGAACATGGATTTTATTGTTCAAAAGCATATACTTGAAATTATTTAGTCCTCTGACTACTAAAAGTACCTATTTTTAAAGAAATGTGTACCTTATTTTGTAATCATGCAAACTCTATCTAAAGAAAGTAATAGGCTGCTCAATATTTTCATCATTGACTTGAGTTAATATAGCTGATATTTTTTTAGCTCATGCGAGTGCATACATTGTAAAATCTTTATCGAAATTTGGATTTGCAAGAGTAGGAGCTTGAGAGATATCTACTTTAATAGATTCAAATCCTTCTCTCCCTTCACTGGTCCAAGAGAAAGTTTTTCTTTCTTTAGCATAATTGTGAGTGGTTTCACCAATGCTACAAAATCTGGAACGAATCTTCTAACAAATTTTATTTTTCCAAGAAAACTCTATAATGCCTTCTTATGATGGGGAAATGACAGTTGTGAGATGGATTTGATCCTAAAAGGATCAATTTCTAAACCTTGCTTAGAAACAATATGACCAAGTAGCTTACCTTGATGTACTAAAAAGATAGACTTTAGTGGATTCAAATATATTCCAAATTGCCTGCACAATTGAAAAGTATGCCGTAAATGCATTATATGTTCTTCAGAATCTTTTTAAAATACAGTAACATCATCTAAATAAACAAGGATGTATTTATTTAATAAGATGTGAAAAGCCATGTCCATTGCACATTGAAATGTTGCACCAAAGCATTTGAAAGACCAAAGAGCATTATTTTGTAAGCATAGGTACCCCACTTGGTACCAGTAAAAATTGTTTTATATCTATCCTCTTCTCGAACTAAAATATGATTATATCCACTGTAACCATCTAGAAGAGATAGTCTATCTAAACCAGAAATTGTTCTCAAAATCTTATCCATATTCGGTAGTGGGAAATGATCTTTTAATGAAGCTTTGTTGAGGCCTCTAAAATCCACACATAATCTGATTTCTCCATTCTTCTTCGTAATAGGAATAAGATTGGATACCCAACTTGAATGCTTAATTGGAAAGATAATACCCGATTCATCAACTTAGGTAATTCTTTCCTCATCGAGGCTCTATTTTGTGATTTACATGTGCCTCTATTTTTGTCTAATGAGTTTAGAATTTGGCTACAACTCAATTGTATGTTGCGCTAAAATGGGATAAAATCCTTTCAAGTCTTGGTATTTCCAAGAAAAACATCTTTAAACTCATTGAAAAGATTAATAAATGATTGTTTTTCAATTAAGGAACATACATTTCAAGAAATAGCTTTTTCCCTTCATCAACCTAAGATCTCTTCATAATTATTAGCATGATTTGACATTTTAGTCTTAACCTTTCTTAATTGATCGTCGGTGCTAAAGATGCCTTCTAATGTGACTAGACCTTGAGGTAGTTTATTTGTCTTCAACTAAACAATCTAGTCACCATATAAGTGCTATAATTTATCTTGATTAACTATAGAAAACTCATCTTCTTGTTGTAAAAGAGTCTGATTTGAACATCACTTTCAAAACTTGCCAATTTGAATCACTATCAAGTATTGAGGTCCTGAAAATTAACTTTATATGAGGCTGGATTTTGCTATTTTCAATCTGTTCCAAAGCATTTCAAAACTATCCCCAACTACTTCAAGTCTGTCTACATGCTTGTTTTCATCTCCAAGAATAGACTGAATGTTAATAGCATCGAAATCTTCCATTAAATCTGAAACTCTATGTCTGTAAGACTTTATTAATGGATTCTTACAAACATTGGAATTTATTAGTTGATTAATAACCAACTCAGAGTCACCAAAAATCTGTAGCATGATGATAGCTTTCTTTCTCGCCCAAAGTAAGCCATGAATTAATGCCTCATATTCAGCTACATTACAAGTACATGAAAATTAGAGATTCAAAGATGAGAAATGTCTTTTGTTCATTGGGGAAGTGAGCATCAAACCAGCTCCCTATCTTTTCTTGTTCTTAGCTCCATTGAAATGAAGCTTCTAAAAGCCTTTTGCTAAATCTTCTATTTTAGAAATCAAGGGAAGTGGTGTATTTTCTTCGTGCATACAATACACACCAAACAAGTGTTCTTCAACTTCCTTAAAAGGATCATGAGCATGTTCTTCCATTGTATTTTCATCCATAAACATGTTAGAAACACCATCTAACGCTTAAACATGAGCTACCTCATCAAAATCAGACTGATCTAGGGCTAAATAATTAGCCACCGCATTTGAAGAGTAAGGGTCAATGTGGAATCGGCAAATGGATCTGAATTGATAGTAACTTTAGTACCATAACGAGTAGTGAAAAATAAGAAGGACCAATCTGAAGAGAGATAACCTCCTATTTTTTCTATGAAGTCTATAGATAATCATAAGGAAAAGTATGGAGGTAAATGCACAACAAGATAACATCTTGTAGAATAGAAACATTTGGGCAAGCATGTAACATCACTTCTATATTTTTAGTATACCAACCGTATTAGTTCATAGTTCCATCAAGCTATAAGACACTTCTTTCTATAGGCTCATACTACGGACCAAATTTTTCTGTAATTGCTTTTGGCATAACTGTGCTACTTGCACCACTATCCAACATGTAGTTATGAACTAGATGTTCTCCAATAATCGAGTGATAAATAAAATGGTGATGGTTTCTTGATGTCATGAGCATTCAAAACCTTCTTTACCATCCACTTAACTTCTTTAATGCGGTCTTGTTCAAACGTTCCAAGGACCATGTCTTCCTTATGAACTTCCTTTTTTGTTGTTTTTGAAGAAATATGCATCTTAGCTAGTTCATGAGAAATTAAATCTTGCTATCTAGGGATACTTAAAGCATCCCACATTGAGATGTTAACATTATGTTTTTTCATGACATCAACAATGTTGTAAAAAGTAATTGTTTTAGAAATCGATTCAAATTTCTTAGTGTAGGCCTTAGCGAAAACTGATTATGCTTCAGCTGCCTTGGATATATGAGGTATAAACAGTCTTCTTAGATCAGGTTGTAGCTGTTTTTCATGACCTTTATGAAATGGAACACTTGTTGTTTTTGGAGGAACAACAAGGTTGTTGGTTGAATTCAGAATCGTAGATGTTGTCTTATCGGTGATAGTAGGTAGGATTGGCCTATTTTGACTTTCAACTACTTTCCCTTGAGCCCTAGTAGTAGGACCTGCAATGAAATCCTCCTCATTAAAACTAATTAAATTATATTTAGGTGCTTTCGAACATGAGTTCCTTGCTGCCCACCCTCCATCCGAGGCATGAGCAATGTTTGATTGAGGTTGTGTAACAAGATTCAGATTCGAGAAAATCATTTGGGAAACTTGTAGTGAATGAGGTTGATTGCAAGGTTGACACAACTCCTTTGTAGCCCATATTAACTTGGACTAAAGCATTAGATGAACTAAGAGCTTTTAGGTTAAAGCGCCTTTACTTGGTAAGGCTGCCTATAATTTTGGTTCTGTTGATAGGGCTGCCTGTTATGTTGATTTTGTTGATTTTGCTGATAAGGATCCCGATAGGGTCTGCTTTAGGTAATGCAATTATGTTCTCAATAGAAGTAAATTTACTTCCCATAGTCTACAAAGATTTAAATACATCATATGATGGAGCTACAACAATGAGGTTCTATGATTGTAATAAGCCGAGGAATAGGTGCTAAATCTACCAAAAATGGCATTGAAGGCCTTAGTGCCAATTTTATAGCTTAAATAAGACTATTTTCAGCTTAGATAGTGATATCATAAGCATCGGAAGTGTCTCTCCCCCCATTGATTGAATCATAGTTGAGATATCATTGTTTAATGCCCTAAGATAATAAAGGAAAGCATGATCACTTGAGGCTTGACACTTGCTAGAATTCTTTCCGATTTCCGTAAAATGGATATCAAACCTGGACATAAATTCATTAGGAGCTCTTTTAATAGTGGACAACCTGTTCAATGAGAGACAAATGATCTGAATTATCCTAGAACTGTTTCAACATTTTTTCACCTAAGTTATCCCAAGTTCTTATGCTTCCAATTTCTAGGTTTCTATACCATTGCAAGGCATGCCCTTTAAAAGATGCAGCTAAAAGTCTTAAAGCTACATCTTCATGAGTGATATTATGGACTTCACATAGGGCTGCAACATATTTGATATGTTTGGCAGTGTGTAACCGATTTTCACTGTGAATGATGGCAAAATTTTTGTGGCAGCATTAGGAATGTCATGGTAAATTGGGATTACTAATGGAATGCCATCAAGTAAAGATCACAAAATTCCTTGGTGGCTGAAAAGACAGTTGAAAAATTGGGATGTTAATAGAGAAATTGATACGTGGTGAAGGAATATTAGGAGGGGGTAATCAAAACCAGGTCTATTATAATGTAAAGTATTACCAACTCTTCTCCTAAGCAGAATTCAAAGGTAAAGAAACCAACTCGGGAGGAATTCCTCTTACCGATGATCTTGTAGTCACTTTACGCATAGAACATGTTGCAACAATCGGTCTGAAATCAGCTCTGTGGAGTCACCAAAATATCTTCAAATCTTTAAAATAAATTTCTGCAACTTTCTCCCAAAAGTGATTTTGTAATCGCTAAAAATTTGTTGTAGATCTGCTCTAAATTTGTAACTTGCATGCAAATCAGATTCGTGGTCCCATCAAGCTTTCCAAAAACTATTATCTCTCAAAAGTGCACCATGTAGAGAGATGGCTACAGTTTTCTAATCCTCGCACAATTGATATCTATCTTTCATAGATACAATGGAAACACCTTAGGTCAATGGGTATACCTATTTTGAGGTGAGTCTACAGTATTAAAAAATTTGGTTCCTTATTGGTGTATCCTAAACTGATTTATGGGAGTTTGGGGGTAAACAATGACTGTAAAATAAATGAAACTGAGGTGATACATGAAATTTATGTGAGGGCTTTGACTGAGTATATGCACAATTGCTATGTGAAGGATTCTTGATGCACGAGCCAATAGTTTACTGCAGAATATTTAAGGGCAATCACTTGGTGATACTGAGGGAAAATCATAACAGTACTAATAAGTTATCATGCACATAAAAATTAAGCAGAAAATACTAAATTTACAGTAGGGTAAGATGATTGAAAAGGGAATTTACATTCACAAGAATAATAGAAACATACATAAGATTTCAAATAATTGGAAAGGTAGAAAATACTTCACACACAAAAGGAGAAACTGGAAAAACTTGTTTCAGTACTCCTATATCCAAAAAGTCCTCTAGAAGTTCTCTTGTGCTTTGCAAAGGCACACAATATATAGCAAAAATAAAATTCACCTTCTTCCTAAAATAGCCTAAGGCTTGTACTCGCCCATGCATTCTATTTTTATCCTTTATTTAATAATAGATAAAGGGAAAAAATAGAGCATGCAATTACAAATAGGCATTAATAGCCTTGATTACAATTGGTCAACTGAAGTTGACTGATCTATTTTTAAGAAAGAGAAGGATGAATAATTTGCTAAAAATAAGATTGCTTGCTAGGCAAGTCTCTCTCCATGAACATGCAACTCTATCTTCTTCTCTATTTTGTCCTATTGTGAAGGCATGCAAAAATACAACTCCCTGTTTGTGAGAAAAATAATTACATTAATTGCAATACTTTGTAAAATAATTCATCCAAATATCAATCTTGACTGGGACCACCTTTGTCTCTGATGTTGACACTTATTCTATTTTCTAGTGATCACATGGATAACATGTTGCATAGAGTCTTAAACTCCTTGGTGTGGGGACCACCTTTTCTTTACAGTGGGTTTGGCCACCTTTGTGCACTTAGCATACTTGTCAAGGTTTTAGATACACATGTGGCACTTTTTAATAGCTACTACCATACTCAGCCACCTTTGATTATTTACCATAAACATACTAAATATTCTCCTTCCTTTGTAATGAATACTATAGTATATAGTTGTCACCTTGGCATGTTTCAAAATTCACTTTATCGGTGATAAGCATGTATGATGACATTTAGCATTATTTGGAAATGACTATAGTTTGGACATTAAAATTCAATGTAATGATTTATTCGATGGACACGTGGGTTGTCCCCTTCTCCATAGTGACTCACCCCTTGGTAACTTATTCGGTGTCATATGTAACTCAAGTTTAGTTTGCTTTGATATTTGTTGATCATCTTGGGCCCTTGATCTCTGTACCTCTATTTTGATGCCGTCGATTTTGAACCTGTGATTTAGGGTTTTGGCCGTGGAGGCTAGGGTTTGCGGGAAATTATTGGAACTTTTAACCTTTTTGAAAAAGTTTCAAACTTAAAGAGAACACCCGCCTCTACCTTTGTTGTAATGGTGACATGTGTACTTCTTAGGCCTCATGCAGTGAAAGCTTAGAAAGTTTAACTTTTGCAAAAGGTTTCAAAACATAAAGAGGGCCCAACGACTGATTTTCCACTGTTCTAATGACGACACATGTCCTGTATGGACTTTCAGGCTCGGCAGTAAATTTGACACTTTGTAAAATTTGAAAATTATAAGTCAGTCAATCAACCGCAATTCCACCTAGACTACTTTTGCATCGATCTTGATGATCAATTTGTGAGCATTGATCTTTGTACTTGTCAATTTTTATTGTTGATATCAAAAGCATGATTAGGGTTTTGATTTGTGCATTGAATGTGGTCGGTGGTGTTTGATTACTATGGTTTGTATTGAATAATTTAGATCAATCTCCAGCAATTGATCTATGTACTTGTTGATCTTGGATCATTGATCACTAAATCCAGGTGAGTTAGGTTAAGCCATGATTATCAAGTTAGTTGAAAATGCTCGAGATCCATCATTTGATCATTTATTTTTATTCGAGAGAGCCGTGGAGCCCTAAAAAAATGTTGGGTGGATGTCATTGATGGATTTTTGAGCTTAGCTCCTCTGTAAAATAGCTCTCTGTCATTCTCAGGTTTTTATGGTCGGAACTTTCTGGTTATTTGAGCTTTTCCTATATTCGACTTTCTAAGTTCTCAGAACTCTGTGAGGTTTAATTTCTGCCATGGTTTCTATGTCTTAGAGCTCGGTTCTGTTCCCCTTTTCGGTCTTTGTTCTTTTGTTTTATCTCTGATTTTCTGAGCAAGACCATGGCTATCATTTTTATATGGGTTTTGATGGTACCCTCAACCTTGAAATGGATTCTAAGCCTGCTCCATTACTCTTTGAGCACATGATTTCTTGATTAATGGGCACTCATTGTCACTTTACTTGAAACCACCAAGGATTAAGGTGAGTGTATTCTTCGGCCCAATCTACATCATGAATTATAGATCTGTATTTTTCAAGTTCTAGGTATCTGTAGATATGTGACTTTGAGAAATTCTTCAACTCTGTGTAGAAAATATCTGTAAAAGTTTGAAGTATTGGTTTCATCATGCACTATAATCACATTTCCTGGTTTTCTTGTATTTTTCACGCTCGGCCATTGATAAGAATGAGCTCAAAAAGGACTCTGTGATTATTGTGTTTGTTGCTATGAAGCTCTGATTTACTTTGTATGAGTTCATTTTTGCTTTATGGCTCCATTGATTGGCTAGGATCTATGCTTTTGAGTTCCTATAACCCCACTTTACCTCTGAAAGTGCTTCTTACTTTGATTTGAAAAGGTGGTTTCCATAGAAGTAGAACTTTGTCCAATATCAGGTCTATTTATAAATCTGAAGCGCATTTTGACTAGGAACTTCTTCATTTCTGTGGAATGGGTTTGGGTTTCTCCTTTATGCAAAATCTTATTATTGCACGAATTGGGAGCTATCTTCCTTTCTGTATTGTCATCATTATCTAACTTGGGGCAAGAATTTGGTATTGAAGCCTTACTCTGAATTTTTGAGCTCATTATGAGTTGATTATGGATCTATCGTCTTTGCTTCTACTGAGTCTGCAAATTTTTCATATTTCTACTAAAACCCTATTCCATCATTATGCAGAGCTCTTTTATTATAAAGTTTGTACTTCTGAGCTTTTCATAAAAGTTTCTGGTAACTTTCCTGTTCTTGATTCAAACTCCGAACTATTCTGTTCTTTATTTGAGTTTTGTTTCATCCTAAGACTTGAATACTTTGATGCTTTTGAAGAACTCTGAAGTCTCACCTTGCTCGAACTCTTATGCTCTGACACCTTGCTCGAGGTTATGTTACATTTGTTATTTTTCTTCAAACATCTCATTAATATGTACTCGAAACCCTTCTTGGTTGTTTTCCATTGGTATTGTAGAATTTCTATATCTTTTAGCATACCATGCATTTTCTCTCTTCAGTTCAACTTTTGGGTTGATCTCTTGTAACCTGTAGTTGCATTCTCTGAGTTGAAAACTCTCAGTCATGTTCTTTCAAAGAACAGAGGTTTTTGCAAAGTATTATAGCTTGGATTCTTGTATGAAGTATTCTTTCTCACATTGATTGCCTAAAAATTATGTACATGTTATTCGAAAAATAGTACCACATGATGGTTGCATTTTGTAAAATTATGTGCTTAATATTAATTTCTCCATTTTCAAAGCAACTCTATACTAGACATCATTCTTATTTTTGTTATGAATATCTTTGAAACATTTGATTATGAGAACTAGAAGTAATATCACTTTGACTATTCTTGATTTCATGAGATCTTTGTACTGGTATAATTATTTTGGAAATTACAAGTAGTTCACATGTTCTTTGATACTATCTTAGGCATAAGACTTGATTCGAGATGCTTATTAAGATATCTGTTACTTTGTTTCTTTCGGATAGATGTTTTATTTACTTTAAGTAACATTTCTAGCTTTTGAAAATTTTAAAATGTTGATTTTTCATGGCGAAGCCTTGGAATTTTTTTTTCCAAAATTCTCTCTTTTGACCATTTCAAAGCATAGTAGTTATATCTTCCGATTCATAATATAGAATTATGACACTTCGTGTTTGAAGTTAGATTGGTAAATAAAATGAGACATTATTGTTGTTTTATCTTGATCATAACATGCTTTATCGCTTCTCTGTATCACTTATTTGATTCACATAACTCTTTTAAAGCATTTAGTAGTGAAAGCAAAAGTATGATGAAAAAGTTGTAAAAGTTGATTCAATTATTCCTTTTCTTTTATACACTTATGTTTGTCTATTTTTCCTTAGTTGTAACCTTTACTTGCACACTTAGGAAAATAGTTAGAAAATACTTAGGCTTTTTGGCCTCTCTTATGTCCATGTTTTCTTCTTTTCTATTTCTTCTTTCTGAGTGAGCTATGCAATTTGATCTTTCGCAAAAGCTATGTCTCTTGTTTCTTAGAGATCCATATGCATGAATTAGAACATTGTAGGAATATGCATTAACCATGAGATCTTAAATGACAGTTAAATTTTCTTATTTTGCTTTTTAGGTACCATGCCTTGATGATGAAAGGAGTGACAAGGAGATTCTCTACGGATAATGAAGAATATACAAAGGCAATGATGGGTTCACTCATACTCCTTTGATTTTTATTTCATGCATGTGTACCTCTTACTTCAGTAGATGTAATTTAATTTTTAGTTACATCCCATGGCTTGTGTGGGAAACATTTGACCTTCCTTTTGAATAAAACATTGAATTCTTAAAATGAGTTGTGTATTTCTTTCTACATTCTAGCTTCTCTGTATGGATTGTATAATGAACTAAACAAATCAGTAACATAATTGAATGTATTAATCATGAAGGAAAGGAACATTGATGAGAACTTGTAACATTCAGTAATGAACTCTTATTTATGTAATCTGCACTTATGTTTGCTATCCCAAAACTCAACACTTCACCTACTCTGTAATTTGGTGTCTTCATCAAGACAACATAGCTATCCTTTAGAGCCCTTGTGTTCTTTTGTTGAAGGTGTCATGAAATTGTGAACTACATGATCTGTTATGTTTTGTAATAGCACGCATGGCTACAGATTTCACTTAAATATTATAACTAATTCAGCAGTAACTAATAATCATTAGAACTTCCTTAGCCTAGGTATACTTGACCCATGAATTTCATCGTAACGACAAAGTTTCGAGTTTCCCATTTTGCACTTGAGTGCAAAAATTGTTAACAAAACCTTAAGTCAGTCTACTATTAGATGAGGATTTCGGAGGTGGACATTCCTAAAACTACCTCATGACGAGATATGGCCACTATGAGTTCATAGTGGTGCCTTTTGGTTTTATGAATGCCACCCTAGTGTTTATGAGTTTGATGAATGGGGTATTTAGGACCTTCTTACATCACTTCATGCTCATCTTCCTTGATGACATTTTGATTTACTCACAAATGTGTGAGGAGCACGAGGGGTATCTTCGCCAAGTTCTTCATTGTCTTCGTGAGCAATATCTTTACGGGAACCCGGAGAAGTGTGCATTATTTCGAGATAGAGGTGCAAGTATTTGAGTCATATTATTTCGGGGAAGGTATCATTTTCGATCCTTCCAAGATTAGGGCTATCATGCATTGACCAACACCCACTATTGTGGATCGAGGTATGCAGCTTCATGGGATTAGCGAGTTACTATAAGAGATTCATTCGGGACTTCTCTCGGATTATGCACCCCATCACTTCCCTTTAGCGGAAACGGAAGAAGTTTGTTTGGTTAGACAGTGTGAGTAGACCTTCAGACATGAAGGAATACCTCACTACAACACCTATTCTTGTAGTGTCGGATCCACAGGGTAATTTTTTCATTTGCATGAGATGTTTCTTTAGTAGGGCTTTGAGGTGTGTTGATGCGAGTGGTAAGAGTAGTGGCTTTTGAGTCTCGCAAACTCAAATATTATGAGCTTAATTATCCAACTCATGATCTTGAGCTTGTGGCAGTTGTGCACACTTTGGTTTGATGGAGGCACTTTCTTCTTGGTCAAAGATTCACACTCAGGATAGATCACTTGAGTCTTCACCACCTCTTCACATAGCCCAATCTCAATGCTCATCAATGGCATTGGATGGAGTTGCTTTGTGAGTATGATATGGAGATAGAGCATGTGAAAGGGAAGGAGAATGTGGTTACAGATAGAGACATGTGATTATGGCCACTTCAGTGGGCATAGATTTGTGGAGCAGGATTCTTCAGCAACTTCCTCTTGACAGCTTCTACATTACGTAGCCAGAGCAGAGATTGAGTCTTAGATACCCCTCGAGGGGAATTTTGATGGTTTTTCATTAGAGGAAGATGGTCTTCTTAGGCACAGAGGTTGGATTTATGTTCCTAGAGATGGAGGCTTGAGACAGGACATATTGGAAGAGGCACATCGTGCACCCTATTCAGCCCATCCTGGGGTGAAGAAGATGTATGCTACTTTGAGACAGTTGTACCACTAGAGAGGACTTCACAGAGACATGGCTTAGTTTGTGTCATGCTATTTAGAGTGCCAAAAAGTGAAGGCCGAGCATCAACATCTAGCTAACCTTCTGTATCCTCATGCTATACTAGAATGGAAGTGGGATACCATTTCCATGGACTTCATTTTTGGGCTATCAATGTCGAGATACAACCACGATGCCAACATGGTCATGGTGGATAAAATGACAAAATTGGATCATTTTTCTCTAGTAAAGACCACTTATACAACTAGTGCGGTGATCCGGGTATATCTTGATGAGATTTTCGAGGTTACACGAGATTCCGTGGAAGATCATTTTTACCGTGATCCTTTGTATACTTCCCTTTTTGGACCACTATGCAATATGCCTTTGGGACGAGGATCAAATTCACCATAGCATATCACCCGAGACGGATGGAAAAGCGAGTAGGTGAATATGATTTTATAGGACATACTTAGGATGTATGTGATGGATCATCGGGCGAGATGGGAGGAGTACTTGTACTTGGTGGAGTTTGCCTACAATATTAGTTTTTCAGAGTTCTATAGGCATGGTTCCTTTCCAGGACCTTGTATGGCGAGAGAGTGTGGGATACCTCTTAGGTGGGATAGGTTAGAAGATAAAATTTCTCTTGGACCGGATTTGTTGCAGGATATGGATCAGCGGTGGTTATGATCGGCAAAGACTGCAAGAGGTATATGACACGTAGAAGAAGTATGAAGATCAGCATAGGACCAACCCATAGTTTTGATGTGGACTCGAATGTATTCCTTCGTGTCGGCCACATAAGATCCCTATCATTACGGAAAAGTTTCTAAGCTAGCTCCTAGATTCGTGTGTCCTTTTGAGATCCGGGAGTGTATCGGCACTTTTCCTTACCATCTAACATTGCCACCTAGCTTGTCTCACGTACATGATATGTTTCATGTTTCATTTCTTATAAGATATGTTACAGATCCTTCTCATGTGCTAGATTGGACATCATTACAGGTACAAGATCGGGGGCAAGTGATGGTGGAGCCCATTTGCCTTATAGATCGCAAGACCCCGAGCCTTAGAGGAAGAGAGATTGACCAAGTCTAGGTGCATTATGACGAGATATGATGATAATGCGGCTATATGGTTATTTCACTTTTTCTTAGATTGTTTCTTTGAAGTGTTGACGAAGTAGATAGGCTAACGGGCATAGGAGGAATACTTGTTCAAATGCTAGTTGATGGGTTGTTGTGTGTGTATGACTTCTAAATCCATAGCTGATCATGAGAGCTTCCTTTTGGTTAGGAGGAACTACCGGAAAATGCAAAGCAATAACACAAGAAGGAATTAAACAATATGGGCGGTGAATTACCTAGCGTATGCTAGATCCGGGAAGTGTGATACTTCCCAGGATGTTTGTCGATCCATTGTTTTAAACAATTTAATGTCGTGAATATAGTAAATCCTATTGTAATTTGAAATGATTTGGGTATCTCACTTAAAATATAATAATAAATAGATCTAATATAACAAAGTTAAGCTAGAATAGAATCCAAAGGTCAAATGATTGGTTCTAGGTTCTGCAGGTTTTACATAGGTCTTGGGTAGATCAAAGGTGGATGAGGGTGAGATGAAATTAAGTGGGTAGGTCTCTATTATGGGCTATGTGGGAAAATACGAGATCGATGTTGGTCAAGGAGGGCGGCGACGGTCGGGTGTGGCCGTGCAAGTTCTTGTGAAATCTAGAAATGTCATAGAAAAAGCTTTTGGTCTCCTTTGTGATTGCACAAAGGACTTTGGTTGGTCGGGACGAGGTCTTGGGTGACTCGGGTAGGGTTCAGCGAGGCTTTAATGGGTATATGGAGGTGGAAATGTTGGAGAAGGTCAATAGGTGGCTAGGTAAGCAATAGATGATAAAATAATGATGAAATGAAATAAACCAGAGAATTATGATGTTATACTTATTTTGATTCTGGTCCTGGATGCCTGTGTGTGAAGGATGGAGGTGCTGATGAGGGGCTTGAAGGCTGCAAGTGATCACCAACTAAAGGAAAGATTTTGCATGAGCTGCATGTGCATTCCTCTTTGCTTGGTTATATCAGATCGTGGTTGGGATGGCTGTGTAGGAAAAGATGTTTGGTCTCCTTCCTTGCATGCATGGTCTCAATGAAAATCACTCTCTGAAGATGTGTTATCTCTTTAAGATGTGATAATTCTCACTAACCATTTTGGTTCCAACTTTCAATTTCCAACCTCCCACTTCCAACCTTGACAATAAGGTTGTTTTGGGGTTAAAAGGGTAACCGATTAACGGTTCCGGCTTAACCGGTGATGGTTAGGGGTAACCGGCGTCGGTCAAGATGGGATTTCTTAGCTTTACTAAACTAGGAGATCCTCTTAATTTCCTCGGATCTCGTGTTATTAACATGTGAATTAGACTAGGAGCTTCTTGTGAGCATGCGCGAATATGGTTAGAGGGAATGTAGGCATTGATTTTTAGGGTTTGGTAAGACTCTTAGTTAGTTATGGCAACTTACTAAGAATAGGTCTTAGGTTGAGTTGGCTTGGTGAGGTGTCTAAGTGAATCAGTATGTGTGGATATTATTTAAAATATGATATTTTAATAAATAAATATAGTGAGGATAATGCATTAATTTAATTAAATTAATTAAACTAGTATTAGTGAGGTGAAAGGGTTATGGCTAGGTTATGGCTAGTCTAAATTTTCCCCCTTTTGTTTCGTAGCTTGTATTAGTAGCCGATGCTAACAAAAATAAGATGTGGTTGCCCCATGTGTGGGTGAAGGTGATCCCCCTCAAACTAGGAACTGATGAGGTAGCAAGCAGAATCGGTGAGTGGTTTGACAAAAGGTAAATGTGAGGAAAAGTTAGGTGGGCATGGGGAAAAAGGGTAGATCTACTCGGGCCATTCTAGGTAATGGGTCAGGGTCAAAGGTAGCAACATTCAAACACATGCACACAAATAAACTA
This sequence comes from Taxus wallichiana var. yunnanensis, assembly GCA_018340775.1. Taxonomy (NCBI): domain Eukaryota; kingdom Viridiplantae; phylum Streptophyta; class Pinopsida; order Cupressales; family Taxaceae; genus Taxus; species Taxus wallichiana. Next base: position 959,441,108 of record CM031242.1, on the reverse strand, counting down.
TAGCACACTACCGGGTTGAAGAGTAGGAAAAATCTACATCATCTAAGGTCGATAGGTTTATCCAAACAAGGTTGAAGTGAATCCGGTATCCAAGGTATAGGATATGGTCAGGAAACACAACATAGGTTAGGTGCAGGGATGTTTAAGTATGTTCGGTACACCAAAGGTAGGGTCAGGATAAACGATCACGGCAATAGGCTAGGTAGGGTCATCAGGTCAATCAACACAGGTAATAATGCTGCAAGGTATAGAGAACACATGAGGTCAAAGGTCACTAGCGATGATCCAGGTCCAAATATCTAGGTCACGGCATGGGTAAGGCCAAGGTAGGGGTAAAATAATGAGTCCCCAAAGGAGGACAAATGGAGGTAGTAAATGAGGAGGTCAAGAAAGGTAAGGTAAATGGGTTGGGTAAAGGATTAGGGTGAGGGGTGGGGTAAAAGAGGCTTAATTGAGGGAAATGTGCAGATGAGGATGACTTATGGTAGTCATGGAAAACTGACGTTGGTATAGGAAAAAGCGACGGGAGGTGGGGCATGTGACCGATGCGGTCAAGGGTAACCGACGTCGGTTAGGTCGGGTTGGTTATAAAAACAAAAATATATGTTTTTATTATTCATTTGTTATTTGCGAAGTGAGAAAATGACAAAAAGAAGAGAAAAGAGAGAAAATTGTCCAAAGGAAATGGGACAATGAGTTGGCAGTGTGATTGGACGAGGGTTGGGTTGGTGAGAAGCGGGTCCACAGGATCAGGGTGAGAGATTTGATTGGGCGGAGGTTGTGAGTAGTTATTTGGGTATGGCAGAGGCCGAGAGAGCGATCGGCGGGAAATTCGCACAGTGGCCAAATGTTCCATTGAGACGGTGGCAATGCAACGAGTTAAATTCCCCACTCTACATTGTTAATTGGATAGATTAGAGGTTTGGATAATTGTTATTTTAGGTTTTTATGGGTTTTTGTTTTTCTATGGGTGGGTAAAAATAAAATTTGGGTATGGGGGAATAACGGGCTAAAAGAGGGAGGGGAAGGGTAGTAAATGGTATAGGTGGGGTGGGTAGAGGTCCAGGAGTAGTTTTAGGTCATTGTAGGTGGGGTAAAAGGATAAGGGGGCTGATTTTTTAAAAATGGGGGTTTTGAGAAGTCGAAGGATTTTTCGTGTGATGACAGGTGTCGGTCAAGTTTGGTCGATGTTGGTTGGGTGGAACTGGTATCGGTCACAAAATAGGTAACCAATACGGTTATGTAAGGTCTGTAAAGGTTAACTAGTATCATCGGAAAATAGGTGGACCGATTCCAGTTTAAGGGTTACCGGAGTTGGTTAGGATGAACCGGCACCGATCGGGATTTGAGGCAAAGGGTCCAAAAGTGATGTGGGCTAGGTAGTTGAGATGCGTAGAGTTAAAATATGGTGGAGGATAATGATAATTGGTGAATATGGTCATGGTAAATGTGGATTAATTTCATGATTAGATTGGATGCAGGTGAGATCACAGTTACATATGCGGGACAGGTTTCGCCTCTACTAGTGACATGTGCACGGCATTGCGACCCCTTTAGAGCTCCAACATGTGGAGGTAGTGGACTTGAGTGGGATTCGTCGCTACCGACATGTTGTTCGGTAGCCCAACTTGATGGTCATGCTAAAAAATAGATGGGATCCTGTGACCAACACGTTCCACCTTCCAACGGGTGAGATGATTATCACCCTCGAGGATGTGTTTCAGATTTTACAGCTACCCATATTAGGTGCCCAAGTGTATTCTATCTCCTCCGAGACCTCAGAGGAGTTGATTGGGACTATTTTTGGTGAGGGATCGGCTGATCTGAGATTCCATAGCTTGATTTGAGCTATGGAGAGATGTACCTAGCCCGTCCGGATGAGATGAGGCTAGTGGTTTTGTTGATGGAGGCGGTGTCTTTGCTATGCACTACCAAATACGAGAGGGTGGATGCTTTCCCGATTAGTGATGGGGTACTCCACGATATGATGGTGCATGAGACACGCTTTTCCTAGGCACCAACATTCTTAGTGCAACTATATAGAGATCTGTGGGCATATGGGTTGTTACACAGGTTTAGCATGTGTTGTACATTTATACTACACTGCTGGGCATATGAGAAAATAGTGTGCGTGTGACCTATAGGGATGCCTTGAGTAGATGCATTCCCACCTAGATTTATGTGGGTGGGATACAGGAGATGTGTTATGGTGATAGGAGAGTGGAGATTAGATAAGCCGACACATGATGTGGCCCATTTTCGGTAGTTACTTGAGCGGTTGTCTCGAGTGGACATTATCTGGAGGCCATATGTGGGATTCCCCTCATATAAGAATATGCATGAGGAGCTAGCTCAGATCTAACTAGAGTGGTCGATACAAGGATGCCATGTCGGGAGGATGAGATGAACCCGATAGACAGAGTCTAATGACAATTTGAGCTTTACAGGACATTCCTCCGCCCTTGACACAAGATTAGAAAGATGACATGGAGAGGCCCTTACCTCTACCATGGCCTGTAGTTCCACAGGAGAGGAGGAGTAGCTAGTGGATTGGCGGATAGATGACGCTTGATGTGTAGATAGATATAGCGGTGGTGGGTAGCTCGATTCAAGCCATACCACCCAGGCCAAGGGCAGCCAAACCTAACGACCATTACAAAGGTGTAGAGATGCCTACTGGGGGGTAGTGTTGGTGCAAAATCACAAGATTCTGTGACGCTGATCAGATTTCTAGTTTGATCACTCTAAGCATCCAGCAGTGTGATTACACAACATCGAATCCTCTCTCCAAGTTGTGGGACTTGCAAATATGAGAAAGGAATCTCCAGAGAAGGCTGGTTCCTGCTCCTAAACTACCTGCCACGAGCTATTCCAGTGCAGGCAAGCTAATCTAATCCTAATCTAACCATGCCAAAGAGACAGAGACAAAGAGATAAGGGAAAAGCAGCCTACACTAAAACGGTGATACACCAGAGAAGGAGAATGTTGAACATCTATCAAAACTGCCATGGAACAAGGAGAGGTGAGCAATGGGAAGGATGGACAGATGCATCACAAACCCAAGGATAGATTTCACATAGAAAATGTCCCAAAACTCCATGAACACAACTCCAGACCTATAATGAACATTAGAACATGCGCAAATACCTGCAATGAAGAGAGGCAAGAAGAAAACAAGCAAAAACGAGCAAGGATGGACAGATGCATCACAAAACACGTTTTTGTTGCTTCAGAAGTTTGCACAGAACATCATTTCAATAGTAAGAGGCAAAAACACCATTACAAAGCAGGGGAGGAGGTTCAAACTCCATTTTCAACCCTGGAGAAGAAAAGGAGGGAGGGCAGAGCTAAAATGATGAACAACTACGTTTTTAGAAGCCCCTCCTTACAATTTATATGAAGAATGAGAGAGGGAAGAGAGAGGAAAGTTGAATCTACCACAACCACTTCTGGATTACATTTAACTCATCTCATTATGGCAGAAATGGTGAATCCTGGCAAAACGGCTGGACTGTCTGTCAGTATTAAAGTGGTTGAAACGTCGATCACTATTATTATTACGTGCGGAGGCTCTTTTAAATTTTATCTCTCCAAACTAAACCAAAATGCACGATTGACCCCGGAATCATGTAGAGAATTTCTCCATATTTCCATTGATATAAGGAACGTGAAAATCCGAGCTCCGTGTGAAAAGTTATGGCTACTTGAATATTTCCCGCGTCAGGGTCTTCTGCCTATCGGGTTCGGGGTTCTCCTATGCATTTGCATCGGGTTTGGAAGATGCCTCGACATGTGTTGGCCCCATGCTTTCCCAACTTGTTTTCCTGACTCCAAGACCTGATTGGCCTAGGCAGTGTTTCGGGTTTGCGGAACTCCCAAGCATCGGGACATCTCTTGCGATCTGCATGCTTCATGTCTCATGTTTCCCGAAACCCGAAACCCGAATTTCCTTTGTGTCGGGTTTTGAACCTTCCGACATATTTTCTTTGTGTCGGGTTTTGGAACCCTCCGACATATTTCCTCTTTGACACATGTCATGCTTTGATTTGTCCACAGTCCACAGCATGCCGACTTTTCGCGTCCCTCGCGTCCCTTTGCCCTACTGTCCAAAGGTCCTCAGGACAAAAACTTCCGATCCGCTCGATTCGGGCTTCTCTGTCCCTCTTTGCGTTGAAGACGTGGCAAGATTTGATTGGCTCTCGGCTCGTTCAACTTTTCACATCCCACGCGTCCTTCGTCCCAAGTGTCCCGCCCGAAGTTCTCTCGCGCGGCCGATCTGGGCGGTTCGCATCCTTCGCGTCCTCACGGCCCAAATGTCCCAACTGTGCCGCTCAGCAGTTAGTCGATTTTCTTCTCCTTCGAGACCAACCTGTCTTTCCCACGTCTCTCGCGTCCCTGGTCCCAAGTGTCCCTTTGCTCTGCAGACTGCCTAGCGGCCTTTCGGCCGATTCGCGCCCAGATGTCCCTCATGTCCCGACTATTGCGAGGACTAGGACTTAGCCATTTTTCATGATTTTTCCTAGCCCAAGCTTGTTTTCTCTGGGATTTTGACAACAGGTAGGTAGCTACGTTGATTACCCAGTTGGGTATACTACAAACCCAGCTGGAGGGGTCAGAGGTGGAGGCAATAGAGCTACACGTACAGTAGCTAAGCCTGCGCAGCCTAGATGGAAGATGGAGGAGATGGAGATGGTCAGCGGGGATGGTAAGGTGGCAGCCTTACGAGCTCGAGTGGTAGGTTTACAGGGATATTTGGCCACAACCCAGGCATAGATTGGGGCCTTACAGGCCCAGATATAGGCACAAGGGTAGGGGCACCACCATAAGCACCGGGAGTAGGTCCCAGTTCACAAGTAGTTGTAGGGCAGATTGCTGCAAGGTAGCTATAGGGCCGAGACCTATAGGACCACCACAAACCGTGCCTGTATCTAGGTTACGGGATGCCCTAGGTGAGGTGAGATATTATCAAGACCAGCTTATGGCAGCCGGGATAGATTTCATATCCTATGCCGAGTATAGGGCATAATAAGCATCCAGGAGAGAACGAGATCCCACACTCATAGTGTGGAGAGCACAGAGGTCAGCAAGCTCTAAGGCCCGATTAGGGAGAGGCCACCAGTGCATGGTGACCAGCTCTAGGTGAGGTGCCAGCAGGGACACAGGAGGCCAAGGGTACATGTGACATAGAGATGGAGGACATCCGACGAGATGCCTGATATGTAGTCACCTAATTTTTGATGTATATTAGTTATGTTTTGATATATATGTTGGCTTGTGTGCTGAAGATAGTTGTATTTTTTATCACATACCATCCTGCGTGCCAAAGATAGTGAGGATGTATGAGTGATTTGTATATTTTGAGCATATACCGGCCTGCGTGCAAAGATATTTTGTATTGATTCATTCTTTTTGTATATATGAGACCGGCCTACGTGTCGATGACATTTTGTATTGTATATCAGCCTGCGTGCTGACATTTTGAGATGATGGTCATGATGAGATAGGCATGTATATTGAGATACACATTTATTGATTTATATGATGAGATACATGGTATTTTGTGATGTGTTGATGTGTTTATGAGATATTGGATTTATGGCTTGTGTTAGATGAGATATGGGTTTGTTGTTTTGATATGGATGGAAATTAGGTGAGTTAGGCATGATGGAGTTAGGTCAATTTAGGCATGGATCGAGTTAGGTTGGTTAGGCATGGTTGAGTTAGGTTTGGCTAGGCATGGATTGAGTCAGGTTTGTTAGGCATGGTTGAGTCAGGTTGTTAGGCATGGATTGAGTCAGGTTTGTTAGGCATGGTTGTGTTGAAAGTAGGTGAAGTTGTGATTCATTATTTATTTTTTATTTTTTCAATGAATGATACTATGGGTCATATGTGAGATGTGGTATAATCCATACATAGTGATGATAGAGAATTGGTAGGCGTAATAAATGTATAAGATATGTAGCAAATTGTTATGTATGTGGCTTAATTTCCAATTTTGTACATAAAAGGGGAACTAAGTGAAATGTGATGTAAATGGTGAGTGAGGCATGGTTGATGAATTGTTTAGGGTAGAGAATGGCTGAGCTAACCTCCAAGGGCCCCATGACATCAGAGTGCTGCCTACATAGTCCCGGTGAAAAGGGACCTTAGGCCAATGTAGTTCTCCCATAAGCTAGGGAAGAAAATGAGAAGGTGTGAAAATGAGTCGGTAGGTGTTTGGGCATGTTGTGGGTTTAGGTTTGTTAGGTGTGGGTAGATTATAGGTGAAAGTGATTGTGGCGAAAGAGGAGGATTACCCCAAAGGTAAGTGTTGAGAACCAAGGCTTGTATAAGGTAATCAAAATGTAAACAAAGATGGTTAAAAGATAAAAGGGGGCAATAAATCCACTTGATTGGGTAGGATCATACCAAGTAGATCATACCTTGGAGGAGGTGATGAACATAAGACCCTAAAGACATTGCACGATTGACATGTTCTACGATGAAAAGTAGTCACATGATCACCAAATGTCTAAGTTCCAAGAAGTCCCTTGAGGCAGTAGGAAATGAGAGTGGGCATGGTTCACAGGGTGAAGAGTAGGTAATTTTTAATTTTTATATGGTATGAGGTAGCAGGCCCTTCGGGAAAGAGGTCCTAGGTCACAACGGGGACTAAAAGGTTTTTTGTTCAGACTTATAGTTGAGATAGACTGATCGATGTTGGAAGTCTATATCGGAAAAATTGAACTCCATGAGGTCTCATGAAGCTGATCAATGCGGGAAGCTTCAGTTGCTCTCATTTTTTTTTGAAGAGATTTGCATAGTTGTCCTTCGTGGGAGTAGTATATTTATAGCAACAATTGGTTGAGAAGAAGATGTCCTTTTGAGGGAGTCATCTTTGTATTAGAAGTTTGATTCAAGGAGTTTGGTCCCATTGTGAGGTCTTTGTAGTCATGGACAAGACAAAGATGGAGGATAGGACTCTTGTTCAAAAGGCAAGGTGAAACGACCATGGGATCTCATCTAAAGGTAGATGAAAAGTATCCATGAGAATCATGCTATGTGCAGTGCCGTGGTACACATATTCAAGGGAAGATAACAAGTGAAAGGTACTCACATGATTCTAGTTTAATCGTTAGGGAGGTGTATGGAGTGGGTAGCACTCAAGGGATGAGATGGAGAGATAAAAAGGGTGAGGTAGGACAACAAATCAACAATAGAATGGTTAAAGATGCAAGGCATTTAGGGGCTCAGCCTTGGGTTTACCATCGAGAGAAGATAAACGATAAGCACCTGATCCATAGGTATGAGTCACGATGTATGGTCCAAGCCAATTAGGAACAAATTTGCCCCGTTTACTTTGTTCTGCTTTGGTTACGTGTTGATTTTCTTTTAGGACAAGGTCACCAACTTGGAAGGTTTGTTCGTGAACATGTTTATCATAGGCACTTTTGATAATTTGTTGATAAACTTGAAGGTGATCCACAAAGTGTTAAGACGACGTTCATCTAATAACTCTAGCTATTCTAAATGGTCCCGATGAAATTCATCATCGGTGAGCATGTCATGGAGAGAAATACGGAGTGAGCTGATCTAGACTTTGAGAGGCGAACAACCTCTGCATCGTAGACCGAGAGAAAAGAGTGTGGCCACGGTGGAAGTGTGAATGCTAGAGTGGTATGCCCCCAAGTGCAAAAGGAATGTGTGTATGCCAATCTTTCCTAGTATCATCAACCACTTTCATGAGAATTTTGTTGAGGGTTTTGGTAGTGGATTTGGCTTGGCCGTTGGTTTGTGGGTAGTATGGTGATGAGAAATCTGAACCGAATGCCAAAGGCATCGTAAAGTTTTTGTAATGTTTTTTTCAATTGTTTTCCATTATCATTGATGAGTCGATGAGGAACACCAAAGTGACAAATGATGTTGTGATTAATGAACTCACATATTTTCTCAAGCTTTTGTGGAAATGAGTGGGATGGCTTCTACCCATTTTGTATAGTATTTGGTAGCAGTGATGATCCATTGATCACGTTGGGAAGAATGAGGATTGATTTCTCGATAAGATCCAAACCCCATTGAGAGAAGGGTCAAAGGTCACAAGTGACCTATAAGGCATGATTTGGGTGTATGATGAAGATTGGAATGTTGTTGGAATTTTACACAACGTTTGATGTAGTCACAACAAGCATGCTTAAGGGTCATTGCCAATAATAGCCTAGGTGAAGAATACACTTAGTAACAACAAGACCACTAAAGTGACCTCCACATATGCCATCATGACCCTCCTTAATGGTATAAGGAATATCAAAACTTGTGAGGCATCGTATAAGAATACCATCAAAGTCACGCTTATAGAGGATTCCTCCTAGGATAACATAATGAGAGACCTTTTTAAGGAAGGCACATTGTCTATTACGGGTGAGATCAGGAGGTAAGATGGAGAGAGAAAGGTAGTTAGAATATTGCTTATACTAAAGGTCACTCAGATCAGGGGTATTGGTTCCAATCGAGTAAACATCGTGAGGTAAATAATAAGGTGAATGGAGGCATTGTACGGTGACAAAGATTTTGGAATCGGCAGTGAAGCAGGTATTTGGGAAGCTAAGTAGGCCATGGTATCTGCAAATTTGTTGGTGGAACGTGGGATGGTTTGAAGGGTGTAACAATCAAAGGTGGTCAAAAGTATGTCTACATGATGTATAGACTTTTAAAGTATCTCGTTATGACATTGGTACATACCATTGAATTGGTTTATGACCAATTGAGAATCACCAAAGATATTGATTAATTTGACATCTAGGGAATAGGTGGCTTGGAGACCTAGTACGAGTGCTTCGTATTCGGCAATATTGTTGGTGCATTCAAAATCTAGTTTGAAAGACAAAGGCATGGGTTCTCCATCAAGAGGAATGAGGATAATACTAGCCCCACCCCCACGCCAACACTTAGAACTGTCACAAAAAGAGTGTCATTTGATAAGGAGGTTCATCTAGGGAAAGGGTATAGAATCGACTCATCCGGAAAGGAAAAATTAGAGGGTTGATCTAAGGAAATAGGTTCCTCGGTCAATTGGTCGGTGATAGCTTGGCCCTTGATGGACTTTTGATGAATGAATTTTAGGTGAAGATCAGCTAAAAGCATAAGCCATCATGCGGCACACTAATTTTGATAAGGTTTGGCGTACATGCGGTGTAAGGTTTGGTCACAACATAGATTTTTGGTTGAGTAGGTAATGACGAAGTTTGGTGGTAATGAAAACTAAGGCTAAGAAAATTTAATCGGGATGGGTGTATCAGGTTTCGTAATCCAAAAGAGTATGGTTGATATAATAAATCACTTTCTCCCTGTGTTGTTCATCACGATGAGCGAGCATGGCTCCCAAGGAGTGATCTCAGTAGCTAATATGTATAGATAAAAAGGTTGATCGTCTTTATGTGGGATAAGTACGAGAGTGGTGGAGAAGGTATTTTTAAGGCCTCAAAAGCTTTGTGACAATCATCATCCCATTTAAAGGAGACATCCTTCTTGAGTAGATGATGAAATGGTTGGCACCGATCCGATAATTGTGAAATGAAATGACGAATAGATTGCAACTTACCTTACAGGCTACGGAGTTATTTAAGGTTAGTGGGTGGAGGCATTTCCATAATGGCCTTGACTTTAGCAGGGTCAACTTTTATAGACAAAGGGAAACGATAAATCCCAGGAGCTTTCCTGAGAGAACCGTGAAGACACACTTCTTAGGTTGAAGGCGGACATAATATTTAATGAGGTGGTCAAAGATGGTTTTAAGGATGGCAAGGTGCTTGGAGTGACTTTTATATTTGGCCAAGATATCATCCATGTAATATTCCAATATGCAATGCATGATGTCATGGAAGATGTAAGTCATAGCCCACTGATATGTGGTACTAGCATTTTTAAGGCCAAAAGGCATGACTCGATAGCAGAAGGTCCCCCATGGGGCGATGAATGAAGTTTTGTGTTGATCTTCTGGGGCAAGCAATATTTTGGTTATAACCCAAGAATCCATCCATGAGTGATAGCATCTCATGACCAAGTGGTGAGGTCAACCAACCGATCAATAGGGTAAGGGAAAGTCATCTTTCAAGTAGGCTAGGCTGAGGTCATAAAAATCCGTGTAAATGTGGAGTCCCCCTGTCACTCTAGTGATAGGGAAAATGTTAGAAATCCAACGAGGATAATCAATGGGTAAGATGAAGGAAATAGAAAGAAGGCGCTGAATTTCTTATTGACGAGAGAAGAGCAATACGAAGGTGCATTTTCCTCGGCTTTTGTTTGATGGGTTGGGCATCAGGAGTGGTTACAATATTATGGACCACTATGGTGGGGTCAATACCAGACATGTCTTCATAAGACCAAATGAAAGCATGGTTATGATCTCTGAGAAAAGAAGTGATGGCTTCCTGTTTAGCAACATCTAAAGATTGTCTGATCTTTAAGATGTGCGGGTCATCCTGAGTATGAATGTTGATCTCGATAGTCAATTTATTTAACATGGTTTACATCTCAGAGGGTAACAACTGATGAATATATGAGTATTCTACACCAAGGTAGGTGAGTATGCATTCATCATCCCGACATTGAACGAGCGTTAATTGTAGGTGTGTCATCATCATCAATCATTTCAAGATAAAGGAAGGGAAGAGTGGAAAGGGCCTCGCCCTTGCATTGATAAGTCGAGAGGCCCCAAGGAAATTGTGTTAATGAAAAAAGTTAAGAGGGATAGATTCAGGATCCATCAACTCTATTAGTGAAGGTGGTGATGAAGGTGGAGTGGGTGAAGAAGGTGGAGAAGGGCTAGTGTCCTTAATGAGTTCAATGCGGGCATGTTTGGTAGGTGGTTCAAGAAATCCGATACCACTACAATCATTATGTTTACGGGTGGTACATGGAATAATGGTATGGTGGCCTTGCTCGTAAAAGCAAAAAAATCCTTCCACGCACATCGGTGCAGGAAGGTGTGGGCGAAAAAATGATTGGTAAGTGATTGGAAGTCGGCGGAAAATAGGCGGGTTTGTGATGGATGGCGGTTCAAGTGTGTAAGTGGTTATATCAAGTCCCCCATAGGTGAGACTAGTACAAAGGTGGGGAGGACCATAAATAATACATTCTCCTATATGGTGATTGTAAGCGAGGGTGTTTTTGAAGGTTTCCATACTCTTGTGGAGTAAGAAATGTGTTGACACTATATAGGCGGTACTCCCCCAGTGAGGCATTGAAAAACACCTTCCAAGGTATCGGTGCATTTGGTATGTAGGTAGCTGGTATGGATAATGTATCGAGGCCGTTGCGGAGGTGGGGTTAATGGATTGGGAAGCTAACGGGTTAGCCATGGAGGTTACTGGCAGTGGTATGAATGGAGGAGGTGTGTGCGGTAGAAGTAGCGTCGTACATGTAGTTGGAGGTGTAGGTGAAGCGGTAGTGGTCACGGAGGTAGACGACTTGATAGGTATGAGCACATCATTGGGTCGATAAAGCATGTTGTATGTTTTAAAGGGATGGATCAGTTGGAATGGTATAGGTGTGCCCTTCATGTTCAAACTTTACACAATGATGCAAAGTGGAAGGAACACAACCCATGACACGATCTAGGGTCTACCAAGAACAAAGTTATATTGGAATTCCCCCTCCAAAACGTAAAACAATTCAGAATAGTGTAGGGGCCCACGAGAATGTGGAGTATGATGGTGCATAGTGTAGAGGTGATAGCGTCATTGAATGAACGCAACATGACCGGGTGTTTATGCATGTAATTGTCGTGTATGTGCATTTGATTGAATACATGGGATGAAATGATGTTAATGCTAATGACCCCATCAATAATTACACGTCGTACTTGTATGTCATCAATGCGGATATAGATGAAGAGGGTTGGGTGCAGGTCATCATTTTGGTGTGGCACAATCTCTTCCTCTAAGAAGTTAAGGAGGCCACTTGGTGAACAAGGTGGGGTGAAGATGAAGGTGGTAATTTAGTGAGAGAGGGTACATGATGGGATGTGATAATGGAGGCTACGGGTGTAGGGTCATTAGGTAAAACCTCAATTGATTGAAGAACCTCCATGAGAGCTTGACGATGAGATTCGAGGTTTGGATGAGGTCATATAAGGACATTTTGAGGGGTGATTGGTGTAATTTTTGAGCATGGTGTGATGTGTGATGCCATTAGAAATGGGGTACACGTGGGGCCACTGAGATAGTTATTTTAGGTATGGGTGCAGATGGTATGTTGGGTATAGGATTGGTTGGTAGGTTAGTTGCCTCTTCTTTACCCTTTTGTACACGCATAGTGATGTGTATCATGTTGATTTGAGGAGTTGGAAAATGGAGAAGGTGTAGTGTGAGTGGTACAATGATACGATGGGGAAAAACCTACTAGAGGAAAAACCCTATGAGGTCAGTTGGGCACAAAAACATGTGGGCGGTGGCATGGCAAGTTCTCTTATGCAAACCATGTTAATTTCAAATCTTGGGGGTGGCTCTAGGAGAGGTGAGGGTGGAGGTTGTGGTCATTGAGTGGGTAGTGTGGGAATGGGTGTTGGTGAAGCAGGATCCTCGTCGAGAAGGTCGTCATCATCAAAGTTGGTTTCTGGTGGACACAATTGGATAAGGACAATTTTTAAGGCCTTGCAGTTCTCCACATCATGTCCTGACACACGATGGTATGTGCAAATTTTAGTATCGTCAAACCCTTTGGCTTGGGTTTGAGGGGGTCATAAGGTCTGAGTGGCGGTAATGTGATGACAGAGGTCTCTAGGAGGTTGGTTAAAATTTTGGCATAAGACCCTACTAGTGGATCACAATGGGAAGTAAATGTGGGTTTGGGTGTAGGTGTAGGTGATTGTTGAGGAACAGTCTTTAGAAGAGGAGGGGGTCAAGCCATGGGTTTTGGTGCTGGTGTGGTTTTAGGTGTCGGTCATGTTTGTTTAGGTATGGGTATAGTAGATGGACGGGTAGGAGGGTGTGTGGTTGTTTTGACTACCTTATTGTGGGGTAGTGGAGTTTTGTGTTTGGGTTGCAACTTCTTGGGTAAAGGTGATGTGGGTGTATGAGGTCTAGAAAGACAAGCCGATGAAGGAAGAGGGTGAGTTACCCACTGGGGATAACGTGGGGTGATATGAAGGTAGATGATGTGGGTCATGCTTGAGGTGCACGAGACAATGGCGAAGCGTAGTGGGTAGTGAATAAATAGCCGAGGGTTTCATAGGTATGGGTGGTAAAGAGGTTGAGGTGTAGGTGTAAGTCGGGTTGGGCATCTAGGTAGGTCGAGAGGTTTGTGAGGAAGGAATGGGATTTTGTGTTTTTGGTTTATTGATGGGTGGAGGTTTCTTGACCATGTGGGGAAGCCGAGATCCTAAGAAGGATGGGACAGGGCAGGTGTGATTGACGTAGCTGGCGTATGAGTTATAGGGTTTGGTGCTTCTATTTGGGTGTCGAGTAGGTATGGTGTTGACTTTGGAGGATGTAGCTAAATCTAGTTTGATAGGCGGTTTAGTAAGGTTGGTAGTGGGGTGACCCCTAAGGTGGTAATGGGTTTAGTCGAAACAAATGTTGTAGGTATGGGTTTCGGTTTAGGTGTAGGTTGAGTTATGGGTAAGGGTGTGGTATGAGCTATAACAGGTGTCATGCAAGGGGTTGTGATAAAGGTGATTGTGTTTGGTTCAATCGGTCAAATTTTTGGGTAGATTGTGGAGGTATCAACAAGGAATCTCTACATCCGTGTTGAGACGGGGAGTAAAAGACGCCTCCATAGTAGAGCCCTATCCACATAATATAAGTGATCATCTAAACATGAAAACATAACATTTGTTGGTGGAGTTGGTGAGGACCTAATGGAAATTCCCATAAAATGTGTCTTAGAGATGGGGAATTGGCTAGCTTCAGCTTCCGTGGGTAAGAGAGCTGAAAGTAGGTCTATAGGATTTTGGGTGGCTAATGGAGAATGCTTGCTAAGAGACAATGGTATCTCAACCTGGGTCTATGATAGCCTGGTGAAGATGATGGGTGCTCCTCTATGGGTGGAGGAGGTAACAGGTGCTCCTTTATGGGTGGAGGAGGTATTGTAGCTAAAGGCTCTCTAAGTGGTGAAGCCAGGGGTGAGATGGTCTCAATGTTAGCGAAAGATTCCTCCGTAGGTGATGAAGGAGATGAAAGGTGTTCCTCTATTGGTGAAGGAATAGGGGATGTTGGATCCGATGCGGAAGGAGGATTTCGGCTATGATCTCCTCTATAGAAGGAATATTGGGTAATTGGGAGGTGACAGGTGTGTCATTAAAGATAGCGTGAACCTCGCGGGTATGGGTATCGTTAGTGGAGGTCTCACTGGTTTGATCAGACGACGGGGTATGGTTAGGAAATGGTTTCTTGAAGATATGTAGGTTTTGGTTGGCAAGTTCATTAGGATTATCCATGGTTAACTTGAATTTCTCGAGCATTTCTTGGACAATATTTTTTAAAGTGATGTAGTTGCCATCACTATGACCCTTTACTCAATGATAGTTAGAGAAATCATGTTCTTTATACCATGTGGGCATGGGGCAGCAGGTCAAAACCGGTGTGTGTTTTCATAAGTGCAACGGTGATGGCTCGGCTTTGATAAGCTTTTCTAAAACATAAGAGTAAGGCTCCCTGATTGGGGTATATTTTTGCGCTCTCGTCTAAATTGAAAAGTCTAGATAGGTGAGAGATTAGATGAGGGGGTGGCCTTATTTGATGGATGAGCTAGGCCAGCCTTGAGTACCACTTTGTTAGTGGTGCCCTTAGCTTTGAATAATTGGTTTGTGGTTACGAAGAAGAAGAGGTATCATTTGACTTGAATGTAGAATTATTATTGCGTAATTGTATTTTCTTCTCTTCGATGGCCCGAATCTCTAACTTTTGTGCCATAGTGAATGCTTCATCGAATGTTTGGAAGGTTTGGACCTGCAAGGTTGGGGAGATATGTCTAGCAAAAGCCCGTGTGAAGAGCTTGATGAGTTCTATTTGTGGTATTTGGAAGGTAAGTTGGTTGATTAGGCTGCGCTAGCAAGTGAGAAAATCTATGATAGATTCATCCTCATACTGACGTGTGGAATATAGATCGGTCATGGTAACCTTCTTGACAATATTGATAGAGAAATGATCCAAGAAGGCTTGGGCTACCTGATTGAATGAGAATATAGAGTGTTTAGGTAACCCACTATACCAATCTAATCCAGTCCAAAGTGAGGTACATGGGAAAGGTTCTCAAGAGTAAGGCATCATCATGAGCAATCGATAACACCCATGTTTGAACAATCAGTAAATGTTGTTGTGGGTATTCTTTGTTATTAAAACAATTGAATTTAGGCATTTCCCAATGCACAGATAAGAATGGATAGGAATGGATGGGTGAATGGGCTCATTGCAAATCTTGTCATAGGTGAGAGTGTGTGGGAACCGGAAACCAATGCCTCCAATGTTTGCATTTTTTCCAACATCAATTTAATTAGGTCATTGGTGGGTTGTGATGATTAGATGCCTCCTATAGCGTGAGAAGGTTGGTTTTGGGCATATAACTAGGGTGGCACTCCAGTGTATGGTGTTGCCATGTAGGTTGATTGGAAAGAAGAAAGTGAAACAGGGGGTACGTACTTGAGTGAATAATGGAGGAAACCGGGAGGTTGTTGATAGTATGTATATGGGGTTGGAAGGGTCGTGGTAAACCTAGTGGTAATAGGGGATAATGATTGTGGAATGGAAAGGACCACGTTTTGAAATGGGGTAGGGGTCACCGACATCGGAGGTGGTAATGTAGCTATGGGTATGTGGGATACATTAGGGGTGGATGAGATTGTGTTTGGGGTAGTTTTCGAGGGTACGGTGGATGTAACGGGTGCCACGGGGGTAACAGATGTGGTAGTCATAACGGGTATAGGACCTAACTGTGAAACGATTGGGGGTAAGGTAGATGTGGGAAACACGGAGCTAGATGGGGCCGATGCGGGAGTGGGTGTGAGAGTCGGGGGGATAGATACGGGCATGTCGTATATCAACTGACCCAAGGCATCTTGAGTGGATGAGTGGGAAATGTAAAAAACCGTAAGGTGCGGTGGTTTTCGTCAAGGAGTCTTGGATGGGATCCATGGCTAGTGATAAAATGGAAGGTGGTGAAGGACTAGGTGGGAGTGGTTGACAATTGGCATGAAATATGAATGTGTTTGTCTTGTCTTTGTCAACCCCATGTGAACCAAGATCGATCGTAGGTTGCTTCTCTATAAATGACACAGAGAACAACAGGAATAGGTGAATCTGGTGACAAAAAAGTAGATTAAGTACCAAATGGTGGCTTGAATGTGAAGCAGCAACCGATGCGGTTAGGGAAAATCAACGCTGGTCAGGGGTAACCATGCTTTATCGATTACTTTAGAAAATGGACAAGTGAGTGAAAACCTTGGTAGAAGGTAGAATCGACAGGTATGCCAACCGACGATGTTTAGAATGTCAATGGGAATGATGATAGTTATAGGGACTATAAAAAGTAGAAAAAATGAATGAAAATATCCTTTTGAGTAGGTTAGAAAAAGGACTTAGAACCGACGTTAGTTGGGTATAACCGATTTACAAGCTACTATGAAACTAAAATAGTGATGAAAGAAAAGTGGTTGTGAATTAAAATATGATGTAGAATCAAACCCATAATTTTGAGAATGATGATGACATGGCCTGCACACTCGTAAGAAGCCGGAATACACCAGGTTATGATGAGGAGCATGCAAGGATGAACAAAAAAGTGAAGAATGTGATCTCTCACCTCAAAATGTAAGCCAAACAACAACACTAAGAAAATGTGATCCTAGGAGTGCCTTTTCTATTATGTTTGTTTAGCTTATGTTATTTAGGGACCTGACACATGAATTGTGAAATAGAGTTTTTGTGAGGATGGCTTCCTACAAAGAAGGATATCTAAAAGGTGAGGTTTCAGGTATGTTATGGTGGGGGTGGGCTTCGCTCTGAAGTATGACTCAACAGAGCAAAGTTGAGTCGGGTGCCCACCTTGTGCTATGATCATGTGATCACTAACAAATTCTTCTAGGTAGGATGTTGTTTAAGAATGTATGTATTTTTATTTTTGTGAGGTTTGGTAAGACTCGAGAGAAAGAGAACAGGAAAGAAGTGCTTTTCTACGATTCGTTTGTCAATCATCACTGGGCATGATTTCCAGCATATAGGTTGCCCTCAATTAATGTGAGCTAATGCAATAAATCAAAATGGAATGCACTTATTTTTGAGCCCAAATCAAAATGTGAAATTAGATGACACAATAAACTCGAAAAGGAAGAGGGATGCTCTTTCACTACAATGCAGAAAACATGAAGAAATGATTCTTTTTAATTCCACCGAAGAAAAGTTTCCTTTAGAGCAAATAGAAAGAAGAGGTGGGTTATTAAGGAAGAAAATTAGTGTGTATTCTTTTTGAAGGGAAACAAACACACAAATTTTCCTAGGAATGAATGAAATGAAAGGAACCCTGGATGGGTCCCACCGGGCATGCCAAAATATTTCACCTTTTTCTTAGATTGTTTCTTTGAAGTGTTGATGAAACAAATAGGGTAATGGGCATAGCAGAATACCTATTCAAATGTCTTTGGTTGATGGGTTGTTGCGTGCGTATGACTTCCGAATCAACAACTCGATCATGAGAGATTCCTTTTGGTGGGAGGAACTACCGCAAATGTAAAGCAAGACCACAAGAAGGAATTAAACAATATGGGTAGTGAACAACCTAGCGTATGCTAGACCCGAGAAGTGTGATACTTCCTAGATGGTCGATCCACTATTTTAAAAATTTATTGTTGTAAACAAAGTAAATCCTATTGTAATTTGAAATTATTGGGTATCTCACCTAAGACGCAATAAGAAATAGATCTAATCTAACAAAGGCTAAGCTAGAATAGAATCCAAAGGTCAAATGATTGGTTGCAGGTTCGCAGGTTTGGTAGAGGTCTCGGGTAGATCATAGGTGGATGAGGGTGAGATGAAATTAAGTGAGTAGGTCTTTGTTATGGGATGTGTGGAAAAATACGAGAGATCGATGTCGGTCAAGGGTAACCGACGACATCAGTGTGTGACCGGTGCGCTTATTGTGAAATCTAGAAATGTCACAGAACAAGCTTTTGGTCTCCTTTGTGATTACACAAAGGACTTTGGTTGGTTGGGACAAGGTATTGGGTGACTGGGGTAGGCTTCGGTGAGGATTTAATGGGTATATGGAGGTGGAAATGTTGGAGAAGGTCAATAGGTGGCTAGGTAAGCAATAGATGATAAAATAATGATGAAATGAAATAAACCAGAGAAGTATGACGTTATACTTACTTGGATTCTGGTCTTGGATGCCTGTGTGTGAAGGATGGAGGTGTTGATGAGGGGCTTGAAGGCTGCAAGTGATCACCAACTAAAATAAATCTTCTACATGGGCCGCATGTGCATTCCTCTTTGCTTGGTTAGATCATATCATGGCTAGGATAGTTGTGTAGGAAAAGATGTTTGGTATCCTTCCTTGCATGTGTGGTCTCAATGGAATTCACTCTCTCGAAGATGTTTTATCTCTACGAAATGTGATAATGATCGCTAAACTTTTTGCTTCCAAATTTCAACGTCCAACCTCCCACTTCCAACCTTGAGAATAAGGTTATTTTCGGGTTAAAAGAGTAACCGACGGTGGTTTCGGCTTAACCGGCTATGGTTAGGGGTAACCAACGTCGGTTAAGGTGAGATTTATTAGGTTTACTAAACTATGGATATCCTCTTGATTTCCTTGGATCTTGTGTCATTAAGCCATGGATTATACTAGTAGCTTCTTGTGATCATGTGCGAATGTGGTTAGAGGGAATGTAGGCATTGATTTTTAGGGTTTGGGTAAGACTCGGTTAGTTATGGCAACTTACTAAGAATAGGTCTTAGGTTGAGTTGGCTTGGTGAGGTGTCTAAGTGAATCAGTATGTGTGGATATTATTTAAAATAAGATATTTAAATAATAAATATTGTGAGGATAATGCATTAATTTAATTAAATTAATTAAATTAATATTAGTGGGGTGAAAGGGGTCATCACTAGATGAATGTGATGAAGGGTGCTTATTTTTCGAGGGACTAAAGGGGAGTGTGATCTAATTTTAGTGTCTACTGATGGGAGGATGCTATATTACTATGAGTTCGGTTTCCACATTTTTTCTAGTGACTTCTGGAGGAAGTCAAGTCTAAGGGAGGGGGATGTAGTGCGCATTTCCCTTTGACACCTTTTATAATGATCATGATCTGCTGATTATATTATAGACATAATTATGGAATTTATTATAGTATGATGTTAGTTGTTAGATCATGGATTATTGTTAACCTTGATTGGTTATGATGCATGATAATTAATAGAGACATTTTTATATATTGATGATGATATAGTTGTTGAGTAAAATTGCAAATGATCTTGTTGGGTGCTTGGATGTTGTTGTGATTTATATATCTAGATGATCTTAAAATTTATATTTATATTTATTTGGATGTTCTAATATGGCCACGAGGCCGAAGCAGGTATTTGTATTTTGTAGGTTTAAAATATCACAACAAACATCGGGGGATTAGAGACTAACCACATTGGAATTGTCGATGAATTCAACAAGGTCACCATGGTAACTTGAATTTTTTTACGTGTTTGTTTGTGTTAGGGATTCCCATGGGGGGGATCACCTTTAAATGTGACCAAGGGTTATGTGTATTTTTTTATTATGTTCTTTTTTATTGATGTTTGTATGTGTTTATTAAGTGATGTGTTCACCCCTTTTTATTTAAATAAATTGTGGTACATAATGTGAGTAAACATATTGTTAAAATAAATTAACCAACTTGGGTCATAAGAAAGTAATTATTGGAGTGGTTGACTCTTGTATTAAATGTTGTAAGATATTTGTAAGCAATCTGTAAGTGATGTGTAAGAGATATGTAAGTAAAATTTGGAGTATGAAACACTTCATCTTCTTTCGAATTTGAAATTTTCCTGGAGACTCTTTTTGGAGTTTTGTGGGACAAGTTGAACTTGTCCTAAACCTCTTAAATTTATTTTCCAACCAAACCTATAGTTGAAGAGTTGAATTTAAAATTTCATTATGCATCTTTGTAAGTCTATTGAATGTTTGAGTTGCACTTCTTGCTTGAAATTAATTTCAGTCCTTTGGGATATGGGTTTTATCTCGAGTGTGTAAGTAAGGCTGTCATATTATTCACCTACTTATTTATTGTGTCTTGGAGATTGAATTTGACCGGTGAGTTAGAGTTGACGATCTATGATGTGGCATCCTTCAAAGATCCACCTCATCCTACTCTCTTCCCTCTTCTATATTTTCGAATTCATTTTATTGTTTGGGCTTACACTCTTTTGGTTGCTTTACTTTTGCATACTTCTTTTGGGGTGAATTAATTTTTTGTTTAGAGTTCTTACTCTTGGAGAAAGTCGCAGACTTTTTTACATGCCTGTGTTTCGTTGATCTTGGGCTATTTTGTATTGGAAAGCTTGTTGGTTGGAATTTGGAACAAACTCCATTATGGAGAGGTAAGATCTTGGCTCTTGAAATGCTCTTCTTCTAATTGTGTAAATGTTATTGTTGTGAATGTTTTGGCATGTGTGTGGGTTGTTTGGGTAGATGGCCTAGAGATAGTGTAGGAGAAGACTATGGGGTATTTTTGTTGGAGGCATAAGTGTTTTTGGGAGGTATAAGTGTGGAGGGAGTTGGGATATGGGTTCCACCTTAAAAATAAATAAATTTCGTTTATTTACTCGTTATGGGGTGCCATAAGAGGTTGGGGAGGCTTAAGAAAATGTGAGGAATAAGGGGTACTTGGGGAGACATAAGGGCATGTCGGGGATATAAAATATATATATATATATATATTGGTGGTTTTTCTCGGTGGTAATACCCATTTTCCCTTTGGGAGGCATAATTAGCATCCCTCATAGTTTCTTGCTCCTTTGACTTGCATGATGAAGCCCGAGTCTTGTTTTCTATGTTTTAATTTGGTTGCAAACTACATTCTATTTTGACTGTGTTTTAAATTTGAAATGTGCATCTGTGTTTCTAGAAGCATGTTGTTTCAATGAGTTGAAACACATCTTTTATTGCATTATGGTTGGGTTTTGGGTGCCAATGAAAAAGGATGGCTTCTCCTTATCATTGGATGTATTGGTTGGTTAGAGAGCGTTGCCTTTCCCCTACTCTTGTTGTGATCAGAATTAGAAGAATGATAAATCTACATGTTGTTGTTCGGAGCAAAGAGAAAAAAAAGAAATAGTTGTGATCCCTTGTTGAACCTTGTTGAAATGAAACCTTATTGTAACCTTTCCCACTTGAAGTGGATGAACTTGTATATGTTTTGTAATGGAAATATGTTGTATTGCATATGAAAGTTGTAATTTTGAAATCTAAAGGATAAATATACTCTATTTTCTTTTTTGAAAGAAAGAGATGTATTTTGTATTTTGTTTTCTGAAAATCAAGAAAAGAGAAGTTGTAAAGAAGGAAATATTGTCTTTTGAATAAAATTTTCATTCTTTTCCATGATTGGAACTATTTTTGTTTAAAATCAGATTTTGAAATGTATTTGAAATCTTTTTGAAAGGAAGAAATGTGTGTGAGGAAAATATAGAACTTTGTCTTTAAAATGTGTAAAATTGGAAATTAGAATTGCATTTTGGTTTTGAATAGTTTGATTTGAATAACCTAAATGTATTATATTATAATTGGAATGAATTATAATACTTGGAAGATGAAAATGGAAAATAGATACTTTAAAATTTGATCTCTTTTTGTATTTTCAAAGCTGGAAAATACTTTATCTAAAATGCATAGTTCGAACTGCAACAAGGATATAACAAATTAAACGATTAAATTGAAGTAGTATTCCCTAAATGAATTCAATTGCACAAAACACTTAAGGAATTTCTTATAAAACTTAGCAAAATTGGGCTCCAACCGTTTTGATGTCATTTCTTTGTCAAGTTGTATTTTTTTCAATTGAGAGTCAATAAATACACTTATCTTCCCAATCCATCCTAAATCCATCTAAGAACAATTCTCCATGTATAATTGACATGTTGAGATAGGAAGAAGATCAATTGATTAAAATTTCATAAGTTAAAATTTACCATATTACCTTTTAAAAGCCTACGAGATCATTTTCGTGAAATTGACCCTTTAAACATTACCGATATGAAAAATTAATGATTTCTATGCAAAGAGGACGTTGAGAGCTTTACAAAAAGTCCTTGTTTGCCCAAAAATGACCTCCCAATAAAAATTCCTCATTTAAGGCGTCAAAAATAATCAGAATCTATAAAAAAAAATTGGCAAAATTTCCTAGCAGCATGAGACCTGCAGCCCGAATTTTCCCTTAGCGCTTTTCGGTCAAAAATCAAAAGGCATGAATTTCCCCATCGCTCCACCGACTCACAAGCCCTTCTATTTGTCGAAATAACCTAAATTAAAAAAATAAATATTGGAAAAATTTCCCCCGCGGACCCGCCGCCCCGCTTTTACCTTTTTTGTTGTTTTTCGTGGTCATGCGGGCCATGCACAGCTTAACTTAACCTTTAAAATAATTTAGAAATTTTTTATAATTTTCCTTTGCTAGCCTGCCGGCCCATAGCCAATCAAGTGCTACCACATGGCAACACAAGGCATTGGCAGAGGAGAGGATCCCCTTTTAGCTTAGCACTTTGGAAATTTTTTTGGGAAACATTTCCTAAATTCTCCCACTAGCCCGCCGATCCGCATCCAATGGATGGATAACACATGTCTTCACGAAGCATCCATGAAGGTACAAAACATTTTAAGTATTTAAACCTTTTTCTCACAAAAGTCAAATTTTGCTAAATTGCTCTGACGACCTGATGGGCCAACCAATCATTGATTGACATGTGGCATCGTTCGGGGAAGTTGGAGGCATGGGCTATTTTAATCCTTTGCACTTTTAACCTTAAAGTCTAAAATCTCTAAGTTTTCCCACAATTCTATTTCCCGCGACCAATCAAGTGCTTGACATGTGGAGCTTTTGGCGTCGGCAGGAGGTCCCTTTGCGAGAGAGTGCGGATCGTTTGATTCCATAACGCCCATCGACCAAAAAGGATCATTCTCTTAAAATCCTCCAACAACCTGATTTTCCACCAGAGGTTTGAAATGTTGACACATGTCCTCTTCGGGCTCATGGGCACGCAGAGGCAATTCATGCTTTTATTCCAAAAGGGAAAATGCACTAAGTCTCTCTCTCGCTCCTGGCTGGCCCGCGCATGGGAAAATTTTCTTCCCCAGCCCGCAGACCCGCTCTTGGGAAAATTTTCCTCCCAAGGTCCGCCGGCCCATAACTTGAGAAATATGAGGAGTTAGGAGGACTTCTTTAGATCACTAGAAAGGTGAGGAAATTTCCTATCTAATTGATTTGTTTTTAGGAAAAGTTTAGTGTGTTAAATATGTGGAAAATTAGGTTATAGTGTAAGGTAAGCCTAAGAGTGGGTAAGTGGGAAATAACTCCCCATTAAATTATAATGTTAATTCTAAAGTATGGGTTGACCCTTTTAGGGGTCATGTCATGGGGTAAGTGAATGTTTTCCTAACCCCATGTAAATGAGAACCGTGTCTATTTTTAGACCTAGTGGAATTAAATACCTTGGGTATTTAATTGTTTTGACCCCTTTAACCCTCTGAATTTTATTAGGGAATGTTTAATCTTAGTGTTAATCTAATTAATTCAAAAATCAGCACCTAAAGGAAATTTAATCTGTACTTGGATTTTTTTACTCATTAGTTGTATTTTGATCTTTAATTTTGTTATAATGGAAAACTTTATCTTCTTAACATAATTGACCTTGATATATTTCTTTGTGACAATTGTTGCTTTGAGGCTTGTGTGTAGTCTCACCTTAAAAAAATTATCCTATAATTTTTATAACTAATCCTAGGTTGTTCTTGGGTCTCAAGTGGGTTTTTTTAGTGGGCATCACAAATAGGTCCACTTAGCATTTGTTCTTTCGAATTCTCCATGGTTCCACATGTGTTACATCAATTATCACCCACATTGTGATACTCAATATTTATCTGGAAATTTGATCAAAACTTGAGTATTTGACCTTCAAGGTGGTGAGAGGTGGTGAAAAATATGGGGCATGAATGGATATAAATGATATATCCCCAATCCCAACCCTTTTTATTTTTATCGAGTCCCACCCCAAATGTCTATTTTTAGGAATTTTCACAAATTGTCTCTTTTTAGTGTTTTAGATTTGAAAGCCATGATGGTGAGACCGAAATGTTATCTATTTTTGATATTTAATGTTTTTAGAATTTTAGTACCTAGCACAAATTTCTATTTAAATAATTTTCACCTCTAGATTTAGGAATGGAATGAAAATAGTATAAATATTTTAGGTTTATTCTTTAGATGCTTTGCTCCAATTTTTAGAAGTTTTTAATCGCTAGATTTTTATAGATCTAAAAAACAAAGTACAATGTCTAAAATATTATCATGGATGTAGAAAATAATTAAAACTATTGATGGGGATGAGATTATACTTACTGAAAATTTGTTTTCACAAGGAGGAGAATAATGAAGTTTCTTGAAAATAAGAGGTGGTGTTTTGTAGTTATGAGAAAAAGTATGTTCTTAAACATGAGGGTTTCTATATAAAATATTTTTTAAACATGAGGGTTTTCTATAAATTTCAGCAACATATCTATACAAAAATGGAGTATTGGGAGAAGAATAATGCCTTTGAAATATGAAAAATGACCGAGTTTTTAATATAAATCTATTTTACTCCTTGCATAATTTAGATCACCATTAACCCATGTAGGTTTAAGCTAACCCATTCGGGGGTCAAAGGGTGAATTTCACCCACAAGAATAGGTGAAAAGAAAGAAGAGGGAGAAGATTGGACACAAAAGTACACTTTTCACTAGATCATGCCAAGTGTTATATTATGAAAACATGAGAATGATATGAAGGGGCTGAAAATGGGTCTCTAGGGTTGAGAATGAGTCCTACATGTGAACAAGGGCTAATAAAGGAGGTTGAGTGATTTGTTTTCATTCTATCCTATTTGATGCTGATACAATGGGATAAGGGAAAACATACAATGAAAAGTGCATCATGGATCCATCTTTCATGAGGAGGGTGACAAGGTGAGTTAGAACAAGCTTATAGCCTTCCTAGGACACATGTTGTCAAGTCTTAAATGGAAGAAACCAAAAAACACCATGAGGAACAATTTTGTGTACATGTTGTTCAATTTCACCAAATAACAAGGGAAAATTGACAAATAACCTTGAAAAGTGTGTCATGGGCTGATGTGGTGATGTTTTGCAAGGGTAAGGTAGCATAGGGAGAAATTTTTGATGTTTTAAGTGACACAACTTATCTTGATAGATGGTGAACTTTTGTGTCCCCATTTTCCTCTTGAACCAAGGGAAAATGGGATATATGAGGGTGAAAACTGTACTCAAGCATATAAACTATGTTGACGTCCTTCCGCGAACGCGAGACTAAAACATAAAGAGTCTAGTATCGGCCCCGAGAGCATATATTATAGTTTGAAGGCCAAACCATCTATGATTTTGACTCCAAAACACCTTATAATTTCATTACAACTATTTACAAGATCCAACTCTACATATAATTTATTTTCATGTCTGGTAACTCTTTTAACACAAAGGAGCGGCGGTAGTGAGCTTGTCTATCATGAAGGATGGTGATATTTTGAACAAAAAATGATGTATTCACCATGTAGTCAATTTTAAGATATTTCTATTTATTATTTGTTTGTCTTGAAAATATTCATCAAACTCTTGAAATATCAATAACAAGTTCAAGTTCTTCATTCAAGCCAAACATTTCTCTATATCCGTAATGATCCAATTTTATTTGAATGGATCCCAACACCACATGCCTTCACAAAATTGTTTGAAAATTCCCTGGATATCTTCAATACTCATCGCATAACCAATAGATGGGTTTAGATCTTAAAATTATCCTCAAGATGGTATTCCTTGTTTGTAAAATGGATAAATTTATCCCTTTTTATGCCTCCGAAATAATTATTCCATGCCACAACTTAGTAGCTTCCTATATCCATTTAGTTATAACTCCATGCATGTGAAACACACATTAAAATGATGTTAGCATAATCTTCTCATCCATAATTATGATGACACATTTGATATGCTAAATAGAAGAAGGGTTTACTGATGACCGGGAAATAATGTTTTCAAATGGGGATTTTGTTGTAATGACCAAATTTTTAAATTTTACATGTTAAACATTTAAGCATGAAAACACATGGATATTGTATGGATGAATTTGAATTATTTAACTATTTTGAAACTCTTTATTAAATCACAACCATGTAGGCCTAATGAATAGTGTTATAAATACATCACTCATAAACTTGAACTTCATTACATTATGACTATAATGAATCATTATATATTTGTTGAGCTTCTTTACTATACATATTATATCTTACAAAATATCAAGAATATTTCATTAAAATTCCAATAAAATATGATATCATGGTGTAGTTTTGTTTTATGAAATATTCTACATCACATTAAAATATAGGGCTAGAAGAATATTTTCTAACATTTATGCATTAGAGGGTAGTTAGCGTGTTGTTCAAAAGGTAATAATATTGATAGCAGATGCGTGAACTAAATAGATACATGTATTTATTTGTATCAAAGTCAATTAAATACTACAATTTCCATATGTTGTCATGTTACTAGAAAAAATGTAGTTTAAATTAAGCATATATATAATTGTATTAAACAAATGTTAGCAATTACACTCAATGTTTGAATAATGTAAAAAATAATTGGATCATTAAAATTTACATTATTTTTCTTTAGGTAACCTTATCATGTGTCCATTTTAAGAACCTTAGCAACTTCAATTTCTATTTATTTTGTGACATGAATGGGAACATTAGTCACCACTTGGTCATGCAAGATAAGTAAGGAGATGTAGGAGCATAACTTCTCGAGACCATAAATTTTGATCCGGCCATCAAATCATCTTGAAATTTTGTAGGGTGTTAGATCTTGATTAGCAATATGCCATGCCATTACCAACTAAAGTTTGGGTTCCTCTTTGGCACATTTTTAGGGCCAAATTTCTTCATCTAATGGTATAAAATTGGCTCGAACCTTTTTTTTATATTTTCTATAAATTAGAGATTTAATATCTTTTCTCTAATTTATATAATAATCCAATATATTTTGCATGCTTTAATTTATGAATTCATATTTTATAAACAAAATTTGGATGCCATCCAGGGTGTTTTACTAGAAGTTAATCATTTGTGTTTAAATTTTTTCTTGGCATGTTAGGGATTTTTTGAGGTTGTGGGAAATAAAAGGAGGATTGTAATGTTGTAAAAGATTAGTGTGGATTTAGAATGAAAAAATACTATTTTTAATCTCCTAGAGTTGTTAAAAATCAAGTGTTTGTTTTGGAGGAATTTTAACCTCTTGAACCTAGATCTACATCAATTGGTATCAAAGAAAGAATTAGATATGTGAGAATGGTGAAGGTAATTTATATTTAAAAAATTTATGTTATTCATTACCTCGATTTTATATAAGCATGGATAGACCTGGGTGGGGAGGTTATGCCCAGATTAATAGGCATATGTAGGAGCTATAAAGACAATTTTTTGATCTCACATGAGAAGTTACCCAGCTCAAAAGAGACATTTAAATGTGGATGTAGACCCAAATAGTAATACTGAAGAATTAACCCATTAAGGAATGCATAAAATGAATAAGAAAATGGGAGAGATGAAGAAACAATGAATGAATGAACATTTGAGAGAGACTAATTCCTTATTTGGAGGGAAAGAATGATGACATCAAGATTAGTGTTTCTTGATTATCATGGAGGGTTGTGACCAGAGGAGTTGATTTACTAATTGAATTGCATTGAACATTTCTTAATGGAAAACCCTTTCAAAGGAGAATACTAATAATTTTACTTGCACACAAGTTTATAGACATGCATTGATATGGTGAGATCACCTTTAAAATGAATAATAAATGAAAGGAAAGGAAAAGATCCGAAAAAAGAAGAAAAAGGTGAAGAAGTTGAATAAATGTATCTTCCTATAGATAGTGCCCAGACACTCTTTAAAGGTATATAACCATAATACAAAAGTATATTGAGATTGAATATTATACCAAAGAAATTTACAAGCTATACATCCATTTATAATAGTGAGAGTCTTAAGAACATAAGGCTACATGGTATGTAAATGGGTTAATTTGTACCACACAATATGAATTGAGTATGCTCCAGATTTATAGCCTTGATGATTCTTATAAACTTGAATTAAAAGAGGAATAAAATAAAAAGAGGAGTAATTTTAGAAGAGTAGTGAAGATAGGACCATCATCATCTCCAATGAGAGGGAGAGGTATATTTTATTTTGTAAAAGGTGAATACGTTGGTGCAAGAAGGGAAGGAAGAATCGGTCAAGGCCATGCTAACTACTAAAGAGGTAGAAGGTTTTAGAGAGGAAGATAATATGGCGGGGGATGGGCTTGAATAGTCCCCAAACACAATATACCTATTACTGATGTGGTGAAGAAGGGCACAAATATTTTGAGTGTCATCACTATCCTAAAAATGATAGATGGCAAGTAGAACATCCACAAGTAAACCATGTTGAAGTGAAGAAGAAGATGAAATGGAGGTTACTGCATACTTGGGTGAAACCCTTATCATAATGAGGATAATGATTGTCCCAAGGAAGGAGAAAGAATGAGATGGTGTTAGTGGTGATTTTGGATGTAGAAAAATATATTTTGAATAAGATGCATGTTTGGAAGGAAAATATATAAAATTATTATTGATGGTGGTAGTGGTGAGAATATGGTCTCAACTATGATGGTTGATACTATTAGTTTAAAATGTGAAAAGCAATCATATCTCTATTGCATATCATGATTTAAGAAAGGGAACGAGGTAACCATAGATAAAAGATGCCAAATAAAGTTTTCTATTGGGAATACCTACAAGGATGAGTTGTTATATGATGTCATTATGATGGATGCATGTCATTTATTACTGGGGAGCCTTGGTAATATGATAGAAATGTTGTACATGATGAAGGGAAGAGAACTAAAACTTTTTGGAAGGATGGCATAAAGGTGATCATGTCACCCTTTAATGAATAAGAGAAGAGTGGGGGCTTATTGGTTATAAAGGAGTTTGTTGCAAAAATGTTCAAGAATTTTGTTATTATTATGCATTGATGGATTTGTTTTTGAAATAGAGGCCTCTTGTATGCCAATTGCAACAACAAAGGCACTAAATGAATACACATATGTCATTACGAATGAGCTACCGGATGGATTACCTCTAAAGATATATATACAACACCATATTTAGTCGATCCCAAGATCATCCCTTCCGAATCAAGAAGCCTACAAGATGATCCCACAGAATGAGGAGTTGAAAAGAAAAGCGAGATCTTGTAAAGAAGGGGTTAATAAGATAAAGCATGAGTCCATGTGTAACACTAGCACTATTGACTCCTAAAAAGTATGGAGTCTAGATAATGTGTGGATAGTATAGAAAAAAATAATATCATAATTAAGTATTTGTTCCCAATTCCAATATTTTTTGATATGATGGATGTGTTAGTGGGAGCGCAATATTTTAGTAAGATATATCTACAAAGTGGGTACTACCAAAATTGAATCTATGAACGGGATGAATGGAAAACAACTGTCAAAACAAGAGATGGGTTATATGAGTAGATGGTGATGCCATTTGGGTTATTTAATGCACCCATTACTTTTGTTATGAGGTTGATGAACATGGTACTATGAGAATATGATTGTAAGTCTTTTATTGTCTATTTTAATGACTTTTTATATTTAGTAGGATTGTGGAAGAACAATTGTTTCATTAAATTTTTTTATGATTGTTACAAAAAGAGAATTTTATACAAAATTGAGAAGTGTAGATTTCTTCAAAAACCTAGTTTATTGGGGGTTCCTCATCTCAAAGGATGTAAGTATGGTTAAGGAAAAAGTGAAGGAAATTTTGAAATTTCCTCTATCAAGGAATGTGAGATGACATTCATGTAATTTTCATGGCTTGGAGAAAAATTATAGGAAGTTCATAAGGAATTTGGTTTCATTTTTGCACATATAACAAAGTGAACAAAAGGAAATGAGTTTTTATGGACAAAATACACAATATATAGTTTTTAATTGTTGAAGAAAAAATTGCTGAGGCACTATTTGGTATTCACACATTGTAGCAAGGTGTGAGGTTTATTGTGATGCCTCACATGTGGGGATAGGAGAAATACTAAGTTAAGAAGGAGGCCTATAGCATTCTTTAGGGAAATGATTAATGAGGTTAGGTGGAAATATTCTACTTATGATGTGGAATTTTAGGCTATTATTCAACTATTAAGGAATAGAAACATTACTTGGAAACTAAGGAATTTGTACTCTTTACTAAGCATGAATCACTGAGGTATGTAAACACATATAAGACATTTATAATTTTATTAATTTTGGAATGGATCATTCCAAGGAATGTGATATTGTTTATAATTTTCATGGCTTGGAAACTTTTTATAGGAAGGTCATAAGGAATTTTAGTTGCATTTTTTCACCTAAAACAAAGTGCATGAAAGGAAAAGAGTGTTTATGTATAAAATAAGACACATATAGTTTTGAATTGTTAAATAAAAAGTGTTAGAGATACATGTTTTGGTATTGCCATATTTTATCAATGTATGAGGAATATTGTGTTGCTCACATGTCGGGATAAGAGAATTCTTGAGTCAAGAAGGGTGACCTATAGCATTATTTAGTGAAATGATTAATGAGGTTAGGATGAAATATTCTACTTATGATGTGGAATTTTATGTTTTTATTCAAGAATGAAAGCGTTAAAGACCTTACTTGGTAACTTTGAACATGAAGCATTGAGGTATGTAAACACATACGGGACATTCATAATTTTCATTGCTTGTAAACTTTTTGTGTTATCACCGAATCAAAGCAGTGCATGTATTTGAACTCACAAGTGTGATTGGATAACATGGGTAATGAGTTGTGGGACTTGCTACTTGAGATAGACCTCCAGAGAAAGCTAGTTCTTGCTCCTAAACTACCGCCACAATCTACTCTAATGCGGGGTAAGCTAAGCTGTTCTAATCTAAATTTCAAGGACCGGGAAAGAGAATGCATAAAATGAAAGCCTACACTAAAGTGATACACTGAAAAGGAGGGTGGGAGAGTAATTCCAAATGTGTGAAATACAGAGGAAAATGCACACTAGAAGAGGTGAATTCACCATAATCTAGCAAAATGCATTCACAACAATATTCCAAGCATACAAAATGTTAATGAATTGGGAAATAATAAAAGACACAATATTCTTGTAGAAAGATAAAAGGGCAAGAAGAATGCAAGAAAAACAGCAGGGGAAGATACATCCACAAACTTGTATTTTATTGCTTCTGGTATGCATGATAGCCTATTACAAGATAAGGGCTTGGATCACCATGCAAGGAAGGGTGAACACAATTGGCTTCACAAAGCAATTTTGATAGAGCTTTGCTACCCAAAACTCTCCCCTTTACAATGAGCCCAACACTCCAATTTATAGAAAAATGAGAAGGAAAAGAGAAGGAAAATGGAAATCCAGAAATATGTCAACCACCTGTAAGAGGCATTAAATTGAGTGAAATGGTTATACATTACTTAGGCTCCCCATACTTTCCCATGTGCTAGAGAAAGAATGATGACCATGCCTCTTAATTGCAGGTACCAAATAAAACATTAGAACCCGGCCACGTTTCTTAAAAAATCAATCAATTTCTGATCAAATCCAGAATTTATTGATTTTTGTGCATCGGGCTTGGAACCACGATTCCAACGGTACCAATTTTGTGCGATTTCGTTGAGAAATGCAAAAGTTATGGTTCGAGTGCGGGAGCTATTTTGGGCCTGGCAAAGGTTTTCTGTTATTTGACGGAAAGATGGAGCCGAATATGTTTTTTATTTAAATATATCTAACCCCATTAATAAAATGTTAAATCAATTTTATCAAAAGTGATCGAGTCCAAAAGTTTGCTTTTGACTTTTCCTCTATGCACATGTCATTTTATTTCGACGGTTGGAAGACTTGTTGTGTCCGGATGTCCCAGGAAATGCTTAGGGACAAAAATGTCCCGAAATGGGCTTCCTTTTCTTTTGGACATTTGCTCTCCTCCTTCATTTATAATTGTCCCAAAATTTTATTTGTCCCAAATGTTTAATGAGGTTAAATTAGAAAATTCCATTTTTCGGTTCCCATTTATTTGTGATTAGTCTAATTTCTTGCCGCCCGATTGTCCCAAATGCTTAATTTGGAGGCTTTTCGGCCGATCGCGCTTTTTTGTCCCAAATGATTGCTCCCTTGAACTTAGCCAATTTTCACGATTTTTTCGGATCAATCTACTTGCCTTTCGCAACCTTTTTCATTTTCTCGAGCTTGCTCCTTCCTTCTTTGGCGGGGAGTTAGAAAAATATGCGAGGGAACCTCGTAAAACATGATGTTTGCTCTGAATCAATCAATGTGCCAGGACTTGAATATTTCGATGCATGTTATCAAATTATACAGGGGTAAATTTTGGATAACAAGTTCATAAGGAATTTCAATTGCATTTATACATAAGAGTGCTTGAAAGGAAAGGAGTGTTTATGGAGAAAATAAGTAACATATATTTTTGATTTGTTGAATAAAATGGTGTTAGAGGCATTTATTTTGGTATTGTCATATTTTATCAACATATGAGGTTGATTTTGATTACTCACATGTCGGGATGGGAGAAATATTAAGTCTAGAAGGGCGTTCATAACATTATTAAGTGAAATGATTAATGACATTAGGAGGAAATATTCTACTTATGATGTGGAATTTTATGTTATAGTTCAAACATAAGGCATAGGATACATTACTTAGTAACTAAGGAATTATTAATCTTTACCGAACATGAAGTATTGAGGTATGTAATACACATAAAAGAAACTAAATAGTCTTCATCCAAAGTGGGTTTAATTTTTAAAATAATGTACTATTTATTAAAGAATAAATCGGGTAAGTAAATCGAGTTGCTAATGTCTTAACTAGGTGTGTCATGTTGTTGATAAGAATGGAAAATGAAGTCATAGGGTTTGAGGTAGTTAAGAAATTATTTAAAGGAGATCTATATTTTAGTAATGTTGTTAGAAAATATAAGGACACTATAGTGGGCGGTGGTTCTTGTGACTATTTGATGCAAGATGGCTATTTATTCGAGAGAAAACAATTATGCATCCATGTTTGTTCAATGAGAGATAATATTATAAGAGAGTTGCATAGTGAGGGTTTGGGTAGACACTTTTGTATAAGTAAGAAAATTTCTCTTTCGTAGAGAAGTATTTTTGGATGAAGGTAAAGTGGGACATAAGTAGGATCATATCAAGATTTTGAGTGTACCAAATGGCTAAGGGGCATGCATAGAATATTAGGCTATATATGTACTTATGTATCCCTACATGGCCATCGGTTAATTTTAGTATGAAGTTCGTGTTAGGAATTCCTAACACATAAGTAAATGAGATTATCTTTGTTATGGTATATAGATTTTATAAAATGGCACATTTCATTCCTTGTAGGATAACTAATGATGCTTCTAGAGTATTATATTTGTTTTTCGTAGAAGTGGTTAGGTTGTATGTAGTTCCAAGAATGATCACTTTAGATCGGGATACAAAGTTTTGAGTCACATTTGGAATAATATGTGGAGGAAAATGGGGACACAACTATAGTTAGGTATAACTTATCACCCCCAAACTAATGGAAAAATAGAAGTAGTAAACAAGATCTTAGGAAATCTTCTATGATGCATAATTAGAGAAAATCCAAAACAATGGGATTTGGCTATACTAGAAGCTAAGTTTTTTTTATAATAGATTTGTATTCATGTCAGTAGGGATGTATCCTTTCTAGATTGTCTATGGTAGAAACCCAAAGGGAGAGCTACATATTATTTTGTTTCTTGGAGAAGATAATTTTAGTTTTGTTGTAGAAAAATTTGTAGAACACATGCTATAATTGCAGGAAGAAGTGAAAGAGAAGTTGAAAGATAGTAATGTCAAATATAAAGCAGATTTGAATGCAAGTAGGAGAGTAAATTAATTTGAAGTAGGATATATGGTGATGGTTCATCTTAGAAAGGAGAGGTTTTCAAAGGGGACATATAATAAACTAAAGTATAAGAATATTTGGGCATGTAGGATTGTGAAGAAAATGAGTGATAATGCCTACAAGGTGGAGCTACCTGACAAATTTTTTATTTCACCAATTTTTTAAATGTTTCTTACTTGTACAAAATTCCAAGTCATGATGAAAATTTGGAGGAAGAAGAAGAATTCAATAGGGAGCTGCAGGTGCAAAAGAAGATAAAGGAGAGAGTAATGCATGCCTTAGACAAAAACACAGTCACTACTAGGCACGGGAGATACAACATATATTTGAGTAAGGCAAGAAGGATTACGACAAGAAGAAAATACATAGATTCCTGAATGCGAGTTAAAAAATAATGATAGTGGAAAATTGTATGAATTCCATCACTTTGGAATTCATAAGGGCATAATTATTTTCAACCACAGGAGAATGATGTAGGAGCATAACTTCTAGAGACCATAACTTTTGATCCGGCCATCAAATCATCTTGAAATTTTCCAAGGTGTTAGATATTGATTAATAATATGGCATGACCAACCTTTTCATAAAGGTTGGGTTCCTTTTCAACATATTTTTGAGGCTATATTCCTTAGTTTATTGGTCTAAAATTAGCTTCGAACCTTTTTTGGTTTTGTCTAAAACTTAGAGTTTTAATATCTTTTGCTTTGATTTATAAAATAAGCAAAGATTTGGTGCAATCCTTAATTTTTTTAGATAAAGTAAAAATTAATTTTGTTATTAGGGGACCAAATATCCTCATTTACAGATAGAGAAAAGAAAAAGTGATAAATCACACAAGAGGAGGCCTCTACCAGCAGCCGGAGAAAACTTTAAAAACCTAAACTTTAAGAGGCACACATGGAGTCATTACAAAATCAACTCCATAAATCACGATCATATTTTACATTCATAAATTTCTTTGGAAGGAATTAAGTCCATTCTTCTGTAGCATTCTCGTGAATGAATGAAACATTCATAAGGTTAGCATTCAGTCCTCCAGTATCCACCCCGAGGAAAACCAAAATGCTTTCGTTGATCAAAGAAAGGTCCATTTGGTCTTCCACTGAATCCATGATGCCATACATTGACACAATCTTCCACCCATAGTCCTCCCATCAGAACTGGTCATTATTACCATAGGGCTATCCATACCTACCACCATAGCCTACAACTACTAAAGCAGGAACAACACTATCAAAATTAAAAAACATCTCGTTCCTCTCTTATCTTTACATCAACATCTTCCACATGGTTCACATCAAGGTTCATTTTTAAATTTGAATGTGATTGTTCCACATTGGGCACAATAGTGATTCTCACTAATGTCTCTATCCTACTAGCATCACCTAGCTCATTCCACAGGCCCTGTACCAGACTCGAACCGTGACCCAATTTCCAACACTAGACACTCTAGCCTTGTCAGACTCATTATTCACCACATTGGTAACTTTGAACGGTGAGAATTGTAGAATTGATTCATTCTCTATCAAAATAGGTACCTCCTAGTGCAAGGATATCTAGCTGCAAGACACGTAGATCCTTCCCCATGTAATCTACAAAGGAAACCCCACCAAAGGAACAAGCAACAACTTCGTCCCTGTCATCCTCCTCCGCAAATAAATATTAAAGATTCGAATCCATCTGAGGGATAAGGACCTGGAGGGAATCCGCGTCAACATTCCCTGGCTCGGTAAGTACCCACTGCAATAAGACCATGTATCAAAACCCATGTTCCTGGATTTCTCACAGATTATCTTGGATTTTTTGACTTCAATGGCCTATTCATTATTTTCATCCACCGTATCTAGAAATATTCTCTTAGAAACTTTTTCCCCACTAGAACATGAACAGTAATCCTTCATTTATTTAGGCATATTTTGTACGAAAAATTTGGGTCCCATCCAGGTGTTTTTCTAGTACATATTTTTTTAGTTTAAGGGTTTCTTAGCATTTTATGATTTTTTAGAGCTAGTGGGAAATAAATGATGCTTGTAAATTTTTAAAATATTAGTGTGGATTCAAAAATGAGATAATAATATTTTAAATATTTTGGAGTTTTTGCAAAATTGTGTGTATTTTAGAGGCATATGTCAACCTCTTGTAGTTGAATTTATATCGTAAGGCCTTGTGTAGGAATTTACTAGATTATAGTTACGAATGTTTTATCATAGGGTTGTTACCCTTAAAATATTGCTTGATGTTATGGTAACTTGTTACGGAAATAATCTCTCTACATTATTTTAACTTTATGTGGTTAGTACTACTTTTGGGAGTGTTGACTGGGAACTTAAGAGACTCCTTTCATGGGAAAGTCGGAACTTGTTAAATGTAGTTATGACTTAGTGTACATGAATGAATCATAAAACAAAGAAGAGAAAAAACAATCAAATGTGTGATTAGAAAATAAAAATGTACTAACATGAAGGGTTATCATTCATTTGGATAATTAATGCATATTTTGATAAAAGCAAGTAGGATTTATTATGAGTTATACTTACATACAATGTTATAAAATTGCAAACCATATGTATGTTATCATGTAGAGACTTGCACTAGTTAAAATATTTACTTTGTTTTAGCTTTAACATTAGGTACAAATAATCGGGCATTGCACTTTGAGCATGTCAATATCACCACCTACTTATGAAACCCTAGTTTCCTAATTTTAACAAAGTGCCTAAACACTTCTATATCAATCTCATTTGCGTTAGATTGCCCCATCTTCCATTACAATTTTGGAGAGACCCTTGTCTATTTTCCATTAGAATTTCCTTGGGTAAAACTCTTTTCATCGATAATAAAGTAAAGAACTATTTCCACACTAACTTTGTCTAGCATATATGAGCACCTCAACTAACCTTGCAGAAACTATGGAATTCAATGGTTATGACAGAAATTGGAATCACCAATATAATATTAAAGGATTCCTTTTAGATACTGAAATCATTTCAATCGAGGCCATTTGGCCTCGGATTGGGAGAGTTTGAAATGGAATGTGAATAAAAGAGTGTTTTTGTGGAAGGATTCTCTTCTTCACCATTTTTTCATGAAAGGTAATATGGAAAGTGCTTCAAATTCTAGCTTGGTGATATAATACTTATAATATATTGGATTAGTTACTCTTAGATATAAGAAAATGGGGAGTTGGTGATGACAAACTTAGAGGAAATAACTTATAAGAAAAGGGTTTATAAAAGGTGTTCCCTAGGGTAACATTACTAAGAGTTATGGATATAATAGGTGAGGTCTTAGATAATGGCATCTTTGAGCATTTATTTAAGAAAGGAGATCCCTAAATTAGAGGTAATTGAGATATGCATCATCATAGGAAAAAACCAAACTATATATCCCATCCCAAGCATGCGAGATGAAATTTTTTATCCTCGTAACGTTGGATGATGATTCAAAGGATGGACATGAATAGATAAGAAGAGAAAAGGCAAAAATATGATTTAACATTCTCAAAAATACGGGTTATTGATGTGGAACCTCCTCAACTTATTAATGGCATTTGGTGGCCTAATCGCTACTCTTGGACAAGTTAATGGTTTATTGTTTTATGTATGATTTGTTTCAAATGGTTGTTGGGATTGGTTCATAGTGTTTAAGATGATGGATGTTCAAGGTTTCAAGAACCTTTCAAGAAGGGAAAATTTTAGTGGCGATTATTCATTAATTCATAAATATTTTAGTTTTTAAATTTTGAAATTGACAAATTTTTAGGGTAGGTATTAGGACAAGGTCGCCTAAATTTTAAGGTGCAAGTTATTTTTATGAGTCAATTCACCATTGGGACGAAATTGAAAATTGTGATATTCACCTTTATGTTGTCGGTTGGTAGCTTTTTTATGCTACCATCCAATAATATAATATATGTTGTAACCTGGTAGCATAAAACATGCTACAAAGTCAACATCATATTTTATGCTATTGTAGACAACATATTTTATGCTATCGAAGATAACATATTTATGCTACCAGCTAACAATATAATGTATTTTGTTGGTTGGTAGCATAAAACATGCTACCAACCGACAACAAATTTAATGGTACATGCCGATAGAAAATTTTCAAAGATGTCGTTAGACAGAAAAAAAGTATGGGACCTTCTTTTACTCACACCATATTTTGGTAAGACATATTTCGATTGAGACAGGTCATTTTAACTACTACCATCAAAGAAATTCAAAACAAAAATCCATACAAAATTAGCAAAATCTATATTTTTCACAAAAAATGGTTTTTTTGAATTTTTTTCTTTGCACCAAATTTTGTGAAAGAAGAGTCAAGCTAGTCATTTTAATCTATTTATTGTTAAAAATGATTTATTAAAAAATTACATATGCTTTTGGCCGACATCATATACTATTAGCCAACAACATATAATGTTAGTCAAAAATTACTACTCGGCTAACAACATATACCCATTTTTGTCATATTTGCCATCATTTTGAAATTCAATTTTAATTCTCATCATCTTCAAGAGTGAGGAATCGAAGGCCAAATATTTGTAGTACAAAATGGGTTTGGAAGATTCTAGTCTATTCCTTAAACCATGGATTCCAAATTTTGATTCATGTTTGGCTCCCATGGGTGATATTCCTATTTTCCTATAGATACATGACTTACCCATCGAACGGTGAAGAAATGTATTTTCTATTAAAAAAATCTAAGTGATAAGTAGGGTTATTCAAAACAAGGCCATGGAATGGCATATCCTATCAAAGGCATTGTGAGAGTGGGAAGAGAAAATGAACTGAATAAAAATAGTTGTAGAGTCAATATCTGAAAAAAAAGATTAAGTTTTGTAGTCATCTAGATGTATTTACATGTGACTTGCAAAATAATGATACAATGATATTTTGTATATTTTTTTAGTAATGTATAAATAATCCTATTTTATATTTTTGAAAGGTAATATTGAAAAATTATGGTTACCTTAAAATTGTTTAAGAAGAATAAGTAGGCATCAATTTTAACCCTTGCCTAAAATTTTTGTTGAAGCCTTTTACAATTCAAAAGCAAGACTTGGACTGGCAAATATAATGATGCAAATGTGGAATATGCAACTGACAGGATCTTTCGAGGATTTCTGCTTGCCATTAAATTCATGCTATATTTATTAGGTAATTCATCATTTGAAATGAAACCAATGTTCTGGAGGATGATACCAAAGTGTGACAACTCGACTGGTCATAGGCTGCTTGTGATCAGGATTAAAAAATGTAGAAAGTCAAAAACCAGCATTTTTAAAGATACTTGCATTATCTAGAAGCATATAGGAGT
Source organism: Taxus wallichiana var. yunnanensis (assembly GCA_018340775.1). Classification (NCBI taxonomy): domain Eukaryota; kingdom Viridiplantae; phylum Streptophyta; class Pinopsida; order Cupressales; family Taxaceae; genus Taxus; species Taxus wallichiana. The sequence continues at coordinate 959,401,534 of CM031242.1, read as the reverse complement.
CCTTAATATCATGATGCAATGCCCCTTGGTTTTGATAATGTTCAAGTCTGAAAGTAGTTGACTTACATAGCATTTTACCTGCAAAAGAGTCGAAAATAAAAATTACAAGTACCGCCAATCTAAAACACATAGATTTTGCCGTGAGAGCAACTTGAAAGAAATGCAACATGATAAATACCCTTTTAAAATCCCGAGGATGGTAACTATTAAATTAATTAAATAAAGATGAGGTATTTTTCAATACACAAATGGTTAACCCATCAAAATTTGCAGATGAAGGCAAAGAATTGCCATTTTTAATTACAATTTTCATGATTTTGAGGTCATGCAGAGAGAGAGAGAGGCCAGATTAAAGAAGGTTTGAAGATAGTTTTCATGAAGGAGAATTCAAGTTGACAAACACATAAAAGGCATAATCAAAATAACAATGATGTGCTTTCAAGGACGTGATTTGTGCGGTGATAGACAAACCAGGAAGACATCGAGGGCACTGAAAAAACGTTGTGGGAAGACCTCAACAATAGTAAAAGACAAAAGCAATAGAGCATTTTTCATAGCAGACCAAGAGAATGCTAAAAATTTGTATTCAAATATTTCTTGTTTAAAGAAACACAGTCATGATATTCATTATTACAATCTTGGAGAGGACGAGGAGGAATTATAACTAATATTAGACTAGGTTTTGAATTTTGTGTTTTTTTTTGTTAAAGGCCTAAGAAATCATGTTAGTGTAGAAGTGAGTGAGGGGATAGAACCTAGCCAAATTCTTATTTCCTCAATAAATGGTGAAAACAATTGTCTTTGTAAAAGCAAAGGAACTTTACATGAATGATAGAAAAAACATTAATAGATGAAATTCGGTGAAGAAGTTAACAATGCAGTGACCACTATAACTAATTTCTTGAGACCTTAGTTATAATCACGCGAACCCCTTTGGGTTCAAATAATTTTAGTGAAATAGAGTTATATATAGATATTTATATAGTTTTGGGCGGTAAATTTAGGGTTTAGGGGGTTCATTGAAAGCAAATAATTTTGGCGAAGAGTTATAAAGGTGGGTTCACACGAACCCCTTCGAGTGAATTGCCTTCATGCGAAACCCCTGATGTGGCTTTATGTGGCACATTTTTGCCCAATCCATTTGGAGGATAATTTTATGCCAAAATATGCCACTTTGGTGCCACGTAATTAGGGTTAATGAATGAATAAAATAATAAAATTTTAACACAAAATACAAAATTTTATTAGCTTTCTAAAAATATAATTTTCATTGTTTAAAAATATGTTTTGCTATTTATTTTTTATATTTTTCTAACATATGGTATTTTAGGACAATCAATCGTACACAATCAACCCAATTTGAAAAATAGCAAAATATATCAAAAAAATATGAAAAAAATAAACTTACTATTTGTTGAAGTTGTCTTCTTATCTATGAAAAAAAAATTCAATTTTGATATAAATCTTAAAAGTTATTGGCATTAACATTTGTACGCCATTTATTTGAAAATATTTTTAAGAAATAATTAATTAAAAAAATATAAGTAAAAAAAATATAAAAAATTGATAGCACCTCAAAATTCAAATCTTGAACATATATCTAAAATTTCATGGTGAAGAAATAAATTTTCATTTTAAAAAATCCCCGAGGCACAGTCATTCCTCTTTTATAACACAAGAAACAACGTATGAATAAAATTAAGAAAAACACCATATTTTTTGCCATTTAAAAAAAAATTACATGTATTCTACACTCTAAACACAACATTTCGTTAGTTTGTGGAATTTCATGAATGTGTATGGCTTTGTAGCTATTACCTTTAGAAAATCAATGAAACTACAAATTCATGTTTATAATGGTACAAAACATACCAAAAAAAGGGACATTATATTGTGCTTTTATAATGATGTTGGTTCATTTGTTTATTAAAAAGTTTTATGAGATGCAACGTGATGTGAATGTGGGGTTGCATGCGGGGGTTGTCATTTGTGGGGATGAAAACACCGATAACATGGCCAAGGATCTCGCTAATGTGCAATTCAACTTTTATTTAGGCTCATTTCTTTTATTCACCATTTTCTTGTATGTCGGGATGCTACATGGCAGGTTGCACCCATTGTTTGTAATAAATCCTCCCACATAAGGGTGGGAAAGCACCTGTGACCCATACAAATTTGAAGGATTTCAAAAAATTATTTTGAAGTACATAGTAGTTGTTTTTCGATTCAAAAGTGAAGGATTTAAGAATTCCTTACCTCTAACTAATTCACTCGATTGATAACCTGAGCTTGATCCTTTTTCATTCATGAAATCCCTCCGGTAAATCTTGTAGACTTGCCTTCTGTTATATCTAATCTAAGGACCCACAAGAACAAGTACCCACTACCCTCTATTCCAAGTGTTAGTTCATACAAATACCTTTCAGATTTCACACAATGCTAGCAAAGGAAACATAAAACACACACCCATGTGATTGGGCATCTAGCCATTGAAGACACAAATATCGCCTCTTCCCACATGATGTACACACAATTCTTGCCTTATAAGAAATTTGGAAGAGACACTGAGGCTCTTGTCGAGTAGGGAAGCCATTGATGTCAAGATCCAATTGTGCTTCTTTCCCTCCTTCCAACTCCTCAAAGGTGCTAATTAGCAGGTAGTTACCTGTATTTTTGATGTAAGATTCATGGAGGAAGACAGTTTAAAGGATGTCAAAGACGTGTTTCTCACGGTAAAAGGAACTAATATCGATTGGAAAGATAGGTGGGATTTTTCCAGGAAAGCTTGTAATTAGTTTCTTTGGGATTTCAAGTCGTCATTTACAATAAGAATGGTAATTATTATATGGTTTCCATTAATCAAGATTTTCTCCCAACTTACAGTGTTGTGGATGACCACATAAGGGTTAGGATTATGATTTATTAATAAGCAGGGAAAGTTTTCAAAAATGGCACTAATGGTGGCATAAAAAATTGTTATCATTTTCAATTAATGACATTAACAAAAATGTTGACAAAAAATGCTTTTTGAAAAAAATTCAATCTTTGAGTCAAAATTTCTAATGTTCAAACTATAGGATTCCCAAAATTTAAAAATTGGGAATTTATTAATAGAAAAATTCTAAAAGGGATCCATGGTGGGATTATAATATCAAGGGATCCAAGATGTTTATTATAGATGATAAAAATATGTAGTTTGAAGCAATGGCTAAGTTAGTGGAATGCGAATCGGTTTGAGAATATCTTCAACAAAAACACAAGAGTGGAACATGAACACAATAACCTTAATGAGAATCTATTTATGTAGTTAATGAACCATATCATTTTTGAAATAGATAAAATAATCCTCGAAGAATTAGGGGACCTTTTACTCAAGGAATAAATCTACTAGAAATGAAAGTCCAGATAAGATTAGTTAAAATAAGGTAACCACAATTTATAATAATTTATGAAAGATCGGTTCACACATAAAGAAACCAAAATAGGATCTCCACACTAAAAACAAAAACATTTTAGTAAGTCCAGATAAGATTGGTTAAAAGAAGGTAACCACAATTTATAATATTTTATGTAAGATTACTTCACACACAAAGAAACCAGCATAAGATCTCCACACTAAAAAACAACAACATTTTAGTAAGTCCGGATAAGCTTGGTTAAAATAAGGTAACCACAATTTATAATAATTTATGAAAGATTGGTTCACACACAAAGAAACTAAAATACGATCTCCACACTAAAAACAACAATATTTTAGTAAGTCTAGATAAGATTGGTTAAAAGAAGGTAACCACAATTTATAATATTTTATGAAAGATCGGTTCACACACAAAGAAACCAAAATAGGATCTCCACACTAAAATACAACATTATTTTAATAAGTTGGGAGTTTGAGGAAATGAAAATTGAATCTTTTGATTTTGTACAAAAAAACTTCTTGTCTAAATAGATGTTTCCATCCTTGCATCTTAGAATGAGCTATCTCATATCATTATTCCACTTTTTTTAATTAACCAAGCATAGAATAATCACTTCATGGGCCTATTCTCCAAAGATGAGCTGAAGTTTTTTTGTATGATTCGAGCGAAGATTCTTGGTCCATATGAGTTTTCAGCCACTCTTTTTTTAAAATTTCATATACATGCATAAAGTTTGGGATGATGTAAAAACCACTCTTAAAGAATAAAGTAAGTCTAAAACTATTATGCAGGAATTAAAGTGCACCTTTGTTTTCCTTTCTCGTGAAAAACAATAATAGGTCGAAACCTACAATGATTTAAGACGGGTCTCCCTATGTCATACACTTTACACAAATATCACCAAGGTCATCACCAATCACCTAAATCAAATTTTGGATTCAATTATTTCTCTTAAATAAGGCAAGTTTTTCCCTCAAAGGTTAATTTAGAGGGAATCACTATCTCCATGTGATCTTGCAATCATTATTTCTAATGACTAACTTGAGGCATTTGGGGTTCTTCCTCGAATTATACAAATGGATCTTTCACTTCATATCAGGGCCTCACTGATAAATGTTTTGGTTAATGGGAGTCTATCAACATTTTCCTTGACACTGAAGTCTTAGTAAAAGTATACCCCCTCATTTCATTATTATTCATAGTAGAAGAGATGATATGGCAAAGAGTCTAAAAACTACTTAATGTATCAATTCCGTTTTGTCCCATAGACTCTTGATCTCGTGGAAGTCATTAAAATATTTCATTTCATTTCATTTTAATCAAGAAATTTCTTTAACCTATCAAAGTGGGAGCGCTTTATCTTGAAGTGCATTCAAGTTCTAACTAACATGTCTCGCGGTAAAAACCAAAAACAACTTTTATGGTTGTTAAGAACAAAATACAATTTTTAGGCTTCCAGTTCACACGGCTACGAAAACGAGAGGCATGTGAATATATTTTATAATTTCAGGTCAAAGGTCCCCAAAATTAACACATTTGGATGAAATTTTTCATTTAAGTAATGAGGATCCACCAAAAATGCATTGAAGGTCTTAATGTTAAGTTAAAAAAGAATTTTTCCTAAGGGTTCAGGAATATTATTTAAATACTTCATCCTTGATTGTAAAAACGTTAAATATGGTAAAGTTAGATTTTTTATCCAGTTTAAAATTATTGAAAAAATTAATAGTCATAATTAGGGGCTAAATGTGACGATAGTTTAGACATTTTTGTAATTTTAGTCATAAAATATGTGTAAATTTTTGAAATAAGCTGTCATATGCAACTTACATATTTAAAATATTAATGTTATATTTTATTGTGTTATATGTAAATTGTATTAGTACATATTAAATATAGTCAAATATATACAAAATCATCTTTTATATATTTTATTATTAAGATATAAATAACATTTACCATCAGCCAGTGCCTAGGTGCCCATCAAATTTAACCCCGAGATTCATAATAGTAAATCACTATCTTCCCAATCTCATTTAAATAAAAGTATTATAATAACAATGAGTAAATACCATTTAAATAAATACTTAATAAAGTCATTACATTTGGATTCATGTTGATTGTATTTCTTTAAAGACAAAGAAAAAGAAAAATAATCTTTTATGTAAAATTTCGTGATATAACAAAGATCTAATAGAATTATATGTCACATTTAAAATTTTAAAATGACTACTTTTACAAATTTAGATACAAATACTAATTTTTCAAAAAAATTGTAATATATATAAAACATTGTTTGAATGTGGACATTGGAATGCAGGTTTAGATTAACAAAGCATTACAACTCATGCATGCATTTTATTACAATAAGATTTTAAAATATACTATTTAATAAATTAGATTTAATTGTATTAGAGAATATTTAATGAACCTGGAAAATTTGAATCATTAGTAGAAATATAGTATTAAAATAATATAGGATTTATCATAATTTAGGAGATAAACGCTAACAATTAAGACTATAAAGTATGTGTTATCCAAAATTCACCCCGGGTAAATTTGATAACTTGCACAATTTATTCAAGGGTTGAGCGAGCAAAAATGATTTGAGGCCCAAAATCAGGCTGTAAGGGGTCACTTAGCTTTTCTATAACTTCCCTATCAAAAGAAAATCTAAAGAGTTGGCAAAATTTGCAAAATTCTGAACAAAAATGAAGTCAAAGGCCTATTTTAGTGTAAATCGGGTCCGACGGCCGTAGATGGAAATAATTCAGTCGTATCTTAAGGTTTATCGTACCAAGTTCGGGTCAAATTATAAGGAGCCAAAGAAATGTAGAAAATGTGAAAATTTTTGTCACAGCGGTCTATGGGACGGTTGGAACGAAGGTACGCGTGGGACCCAAAAACCCGAAATGGCCTCAAGTCAGTGTATTGCGGATATGGCAGAAAAAATGCGAAGAAAAATTCATAGAAAAAGCCACAAAACAAAGTGGTAGAAAAATGCGTGCAAAAATGCCACACAACAAAGTGTCATAGAAAAAGCCACAGAAAGCTATAGAACCAAAGTCCGCAGAAAACCATGGAGAAAAAAACCATAGAAAATGTCGTGGAAAAAGCCACAAAAAAAAGTCCGTGGAAAAAACCAAAGAAAAATCTATAGAACAAAGCCGCATGAAAAATCCATGAGACAAAATCCGTGGAATGCCGTAGAAAACCAAATCACATGGAACAAAGGAAAACAACAGTTTTCACATGAAACTTTGAATGGGCATAAATTTTGCAATTAATAACAGATTTTTACAAAACTGGTCTTGTTAGCATCATGATTCCAATCCCAACACACAAAATTCAAGAAATGAAGAAATTGATGAAGTTTAATGTTGTTTTTTTTCTGAAAACGTGTCCACGTTCATAATAGTGTTTTAATTGGTAATTGGCATGCATTTAATGAGGCATGGTCATCATTATCTCTCTTCTGAAAAATGGGACACCATGGGAGCCTTGTGCAAACAACACATCATGAATTACACTCATTTATGACCACTTGCAAGTGGTTGAAAAGAAAAATCGCGGATTGCAATTCTCTCTCTTTTCTCATTCTATAAATTGTAATCTTGGGCTCATTTGTAAAGGAGTTGGTCATTTTTCTCTCATGCCCCCTCTCTCTTTCTTCCCTAGGGTTGAATGTGGAGTTTAAGCCTCCTCTATTTTCTTTTTAATGTCATTTTCTTGCCTCTTTCCCACTAATGATGTAATGTGTGAACTCATGGAGCAATAAAATTTGTTTGTTGAAGTATTTTGTCCATCCTTTGCTTATTTTATTGTCTCTTCTTGCCTCTCACCATTGTAAGGTATATTGCACATATCTCTAATGTCTATTGTTTATTTTTGGAGTTGTGTTTGATGGGTTTGAAGTGGTGTTCTGTGTGAACTTTATCTCTAGTCTGTGTTGCATCTTTTCCACCCTCTCCATTGCTCACCTCTCTGCATTTCAGGTAGTTGAAATTGTAATCAACAACCCTCCTTTTCTCATGTATCACCACTTTAGTGTAGGATTATTTTCATGCACTCTCTCTCTCTCCCTGTTCCCTTGGAAAGCTACGGATTAGGATTAGATAGTTTTCCTGCATTAGAGTAGATTGTGGTAGGTAGTTTAAGAGCAAGAACCAGCCTTCTCTAGAGGATCATCTCAATCCCACAAGTCCCACAGCTTGTGAGATGGTCCAATGTTACACAAATAAAATCGAATTCCCCACTCAAATCTAAAGCCAATCAAGGGTGTTTTAATATCATGATAATAGTTCTAGCATGCCCGATGGGACATGTTTGAAGCATCTTACAACCTCATTTCACCAATTTGGTGTGTTCTTAATGAGATTCAACCTTTAGAGGCACATGCAAAGCACATCCGGTAACTCCATCTGTTAAATAACCCATTTTCTAAGTTTCATACTTTCTTTCCATACATTTTCACCCATTCTTCTTTCCACATCTTTCATCTTCTGTCATTCATGACATTGTTCAATCATGGTTTCATTCTAATCTTGCAATTCACACTTGCAGTAGTAGTGGTGCAGTCCACCTCCAATGTATTTCTCAACTCCTCCAGATCAACATTATGATCAAATTCAGAACCATTATGCTTACCCATATGAGTAGTGTCAAAACTAGTTTGGTTATGAAACATATCAGGAACAAGGGTATGCATACAATGACAACAGTCAAATGGAGAATGTTGATCTACTGGAGAAGATTCAAAGGATAGAGGTTAGCATGCTTCAATCAAGGGCTACAAACACAAATTAAGGCATTAAAAATTGGTTGAAGGGATCTTGTCCATGGGAAGGCCCTTTCCCAAGACACTATAACCCACATGAGAATCTTGACTTCATGGTTGAAATGTTTCCTCAACTTGCACAGTGGACGGAGAAAAAAGAGGCCTACAAACTTGGTGCCAGGAAACCTTGTCAATGGGTAAGTTCTACACCATCATCTAGTAATTTTCTCTCCATTCCCCAAATAGCACCATCTCAACTTGAGCTTCAGTTTCCAAGCTTCACATTCACTGCTTCTATTATTGAATCCTTTTCTCCATCTTCTAGTCTCCCATCACATCTTAGTTTCTCTTCCCTTTTTCTTTCCAAATCCAAGTCCCCTACACAAGATCCAAAAGCAATACCTTCCCCTCCACCACAAATAAAGAAAAAACTAGTAGTGGAGAACCCCACACATCACCACTCCTACTCTCTCAAGTCCATGTTGGGAAGAGACTCAAGAATTTAGTCAAGGGGAACAACAACAAGAAGATCCAAGAAAAGAAGAAATGATAAAAATATTGGTAACCTTGGATCTTAGATTCAGAATTTATAAGATCCCCTTGATGGTTAAACCCCGAGGAGGCTGAGGTCAAGCCACAAGTTATGGAATCTTTGGCTATCGCACAAGTGAGGGAAGAAGCAACTACTCCAAATCCAAAAGAGGGAGTACATTCCGATTATGAAGGAAAATCATACAATTTCATAGGCTTGAATACCAAGAAGGCTCTAAAAGAACCTTCAATTCTTCCTCCCACTTCAATCCCTTCAATCTCTAATGTTGAAGAAGAGTTTGAGCTTTCAAACCACATGTTCGAGGATGAAGGGAACCATGGTGAGAAATTTGTAGATCAGGGGGACACTATGGAGGAGGTTGAGCACGTGTAGAAAATGGGACAGTAAGGAGGCATATTATCTATCTTATTTGGAGGACTAATATGATGGAGAGGATCCATGGAGATTACCACCTTTGATTCCTCAACATTTATTCTCCAAACACAGGGGCCCACTTCCATGCGGGAGAGCATTCAATTACAACAGCCTACACTTCATAACAACCCTCTAGAACCAAGGTTGGACGATCTAAATCTTCCATGTTCTTCACAGGAGGAGGAATGTAACAATGATGACACACATTGCATATCAATCATCAAGGCAGAGGATAAGTTGTTTGCAGAGGAAATGCAAAGAAAAAACAAACATGCAAACAACCTATTTTTTTAGGAAGGTCTACAGGAAGACTCCATTTTTGGAGTTGAATTTCAAAGCAAAGGGTACATTCATTGAATCAGAACATGCCCAATCAAATACTTGGCTTTATAGGAGCCAAAAGAGGAGTTTTCACTAGTCATGCTTGCTCCTAAGCATGAGGATGAGTTTCAGAGTACCAAGGATCAGCTGCAATGCCTCTTCAATCCAAATGTAGAGAAACTAAAAGAGGTATTTGTCTTGTTTCAAGGTGATGCCTTGATGATTTGGGTGGAGGATTGGATTATTTTCGTTTTTTCATTCATAATAACAGCCATGATCAGTTCCAAATCATATACATGGCTTCCTATTTTGAGAAAGGGAAGCTACTTCTCCCTGCCAGTTATAGGATTTTTTGAGTTCCCTTTGCTTCCAGTTAGTGTAGAATAGGTAGGTTTACTTTGAGGAGAACAAGTGATTTTGCACACTCTACATGTTCCATTAGGGCATGTATGATCTTTCTATTTTATACATAGTGTGTTTGGTGGTGTTTTGTTTCTCGTGCATAGTCCATTAGAGGTAGCATTTGGTGAGATCAACTCCAGTTCAATAGTGTTTCAAGTGGCTCAAGGAAAAGATCTCGAGTTTAAGATCATAATTGTGTTTATCAAGCTTGAGTTCATGCCCAATGGATACTTCAATACCACCGATCATTTCACCTAAAGCAGTAGGTGACCCCACTCGATCACCAAAATTGTTATTCAAAATTCACCCCGGTGTAAATTTGATAATTTCCACAGCATGATTTTTTCAGGTTTGAGAGAGTAGAAACTAATTTGAGGCCAAAAATCAAGCTTTAAGAGGACACTTGGTTGTTCTCTAACTTCCTTATCTAAAGAAAATCTAAAGAGTTCACAAAATTTACAAAATTCGAAAAAAATGAAGTCAAGGGCCTATGTTAGTGCAAATCAGGTCTAACGGTTGTGAATGGAACCAATAGAGGTCGTACTAAGGTTCATTGTACCAAGTTCAGGCCCAAAATTCTAAGGAACCAAAGAAATGCAGAAAAGGTAGAAATTTTTGTCCCGTACGGTCCACGGGGGGGACAGTTGGGATGAAGGTATGCGTGGGACCCAAAAACCTGAAATGGGCCACAAGTTAGTGTATTATGGATATGGTAGAAAAAGTCCATGAGAAAATGCATAGAAAATGTCTCGGAAAAATGAGAAAAATTCCATGGAAAAACCCACGTAACAAAGCCTCGAAGAATAATCTGCAAAAATGCCATAGGATAAAGTGCCACGAAATTTTCGTGGAAATCTTGAGAACCAAAGTCTGAAAATGCCACACCATAGAAAAAGCAATGGAAAAAGCCACGAGAACAAAGTCCATGGAAAAATCCATGAGAAAAAATCCACGGAAAAGTCTGCTAAAACAAGACATAGAACAAAGTCCGTGGAAAAATCCATAGAAAAAGGCATAGAGCAAAAGCTACAGAAAAAACCACGAGAACAAAAGTAGAGGAAAAATCATGAGAAAAATCCATAGAAAAAAAGCTGCGGAACAAAGGAAAATGACAGTTTTTCATGTGAAACTTCAAATGGGTATAAATTTTGTTATTCATAATGATTTTCACAAAATTGGTCTCTTTGGAATCATGATTCCAAGCACAACACACAACACTCAAGAAATGAAGAAATTGATGAAGTTTGATGTTGATTTTTTTGAAAACGTGTCTAGTTTGGGATTAATATTATCTCTCATTTTGTAGAAAATGGGACAACATGGGAGCCTTTTTGCAATAAAATATCATCAATTACACTCATTTATGACAATTTTCAAGTGGTTGAAAAATCAAAATCAAGATTGCAATTTTCTCTCTCTTTCTCATTCTATAAATTGTAATCTTGGGCTCATTAGTAAAAGAGTTGGTCATTTTTCTCTAATGCCCCCTCTCTCTTTCTTCCCTAGGGTTGAATGTGGTGTTTAAACCTCCTCTCTTTTCTTTGTAATGTCATTTTCTTTCCTCTTTCCCACTAATGATGATGTGCATATCTCGATGTCTATTGTAGGTTTTGGGAGTTGTGTTTAATGGGTTTGAAGTGGTGTTCATGTGACCTTTATCCCAAATCCATGGTGCATCTTTTCCACCCTCTCCATTACCCACTTCTCTCCATTTTGAGTAGCTGAAATTGTGATCAACAACCCTCCTTTTCTGGTGTATCACCACTTTAGTGTAGGCTTTGTTTTCATGCACTCTCTCTCCTTGTCCCTTGGAAAGTTAGATTAGGATTAGATAGTTTGCATGCATTAGAGTATATTGTGGCAGGTAGTTTAGGAGTAGGAACCAACCTTCTTTGGAGGATCATCTCAAGCCCGCAAGTCCAACAACTTTAGATATGGTCAATGTTATACATATTACTGAATTCCCCACTCAAATCTAAATCCATTCGAGGGTGTAATTTCATGATAATGATTTGGCATACACCCGGTGGGACATGTTTGAAGTAACTTATTAGAGGAACATGCAAACCACATCTAGTGACTCCATCTGATCAACAACCCATTCTCTGAGTTTTAGACTTTCTTTCCATCCATTTCCACCCATTCTTCTTTCCACATCTTTCATCTTCTATCATTCATGACATTCTGTAGTCATGACTTCATTCCCATCTTGGAATTTACACTTGCAGCAGAAGTGGTGTAGTCCACCTCCAATGTATTTCTTAACTCCTTTAGATCATCATTGTGATCGAATTTAGAACCATTATGCTTACCCATATGAGCAGTGTCAAAACCATTTTGGTTATGAAACATATCTAGAACAAGGGTATGCATACAATGACAACACTCAAATGGAGAATGATGATCTGCTGGAGAAGATTCAAAGGATAGAGGTTGACATGGTTCATTCAAGGAATACAGTGCAAATGAAGGCATTGAAAATTGGTTACTGGCATCTTTTCGATGGGAAGGCCCTTTGTCAAGACACCTTTATAGCACCAAGAGAAGCTTGACTTCATGGTTGAAATGTTGCCTCAACTTGCACAGTGGACCAAGAAGATAGAGGCCTGTGAACTTGGTTCCAGGAAAAATTTTCAATGGGTAAGTCCTACACCATCATCTAGTAATTTTCTCTCCATTCGTCAAGTAGTACCATCTCAACTCGAGCTTTAGTTTCCAAGTTTCCCATCCGTTGCTTCTATTTGGAATCCTTTTCTCCATCTTCTAGTCTCCTTTCCATCTTAATTACTCGTCCCTTTTTCTTTTCTAAATCCAAGTCCCCTCCACAAGAGCCAAAAGAAATACCTTCTCCTCCACCAAAAATTAAAAAAACTAGTGGAAACCCCACCCACCACCCCTCCTACTCTCTCGAGTCCATGTGGGAAGAGACTCAATAATCTAGTCAAGGGGAGAAACAACAAGAAGAGATAAGAAAAGAAGAAATGATAAAATTATTGGTAAGCTTTGATCTCATATTTAGGATTGATAAGATCCCTTGATATTAAAACCCCTGTAGGAGGCTAAGTTCAAGCCACTTAAGTTGTGGAATATTTGGCTACATCATAAGTGAAGGAAGAAGAATGACTACTCTAAATCCAAAAGAGGAGGAGTACATTCAGTTATGAAGGAAAACCATATAGTTTCATAGGATTAGAATACCAAGAAGGCCACAAAAGAAACTTCATTTCTTTGTCCCACTTCATCCCCTTCGATCTCTAATGTCTAATAATATTTGGAGCTTTCAAACTTCATGTTTGAGGATGAGGAGAACCATGGTGAGAAAGTTGAAGATCGGAGAACACTATGGAGGAGGTTGAGCACATATAACGGGACAGCAAGGAGGCATATTATCTGTCTAATTTGGAGGAATACTTTGATGGAGAGGAGCGTGAAAATATTACCACCTTTGTTGCCTCATCATTTATTATCCATAAAGCAAGTGGGTCCCACTACCATGGGGAGAGCATTAGACATAGTTTTAATGTTGATTCACCCATAAATGTTAAAATGTCTAGGAATTGAATAAATATGTCTTGGAAAATCCTTCAATTTTTCTCTTTTTAATATAGGTTATAAAATGAATAGGATTTATTTTTGTATACTCATTCTATGGATCTATATAAATAAATTGATTTTTTATGGAGGAAAATTTTTAGTTACTGGTTGAATTCACAATCTTAAATTATTGAAATCGAGTAATGGATTTTACTCAACCTCAAAATTTCCAAAGTGGAGCTATTTTAATCTAGTGTTTTATTCAACCCAAATTGATTCACTCTATAAAAAAACATCAGATCAAATGATTAAAAGCTTAATGTTATCTTAAAGCATCATGTCATCACATCTATTCCTCAAAGAAATGTAGCTTGCTCTTCGTCACCCAAAATGGAAAATGGATTAAGCACTAAGAGGATTTGATCTATCCTCACTACTTTATAATGCCTTTCAATCAAGTAGAGGACCATTTTGTTCCCATGCTATTTTTAGGAGGAGGTAGGGATGTTTCTTTCGCAAAGTTATTAAGAAGACTATTGAATAAAACATATCAATATATCAAAGTTTATCTAAGACTCACAAATTGTTTCCTCTCACTCTAATAAGATATTAGTTTAGCAAGGTTACTGGTTTACTTAAAGAAAATGACAAATTAATTCTATTTCGCATTTTTGATAGTATATTATGCATTTAAATAATATTTCTTAACAATAGTTTGGAAAATTAGGATTGATCTTTTTTTAAATGAATTTTTGTAAAAGGTGACTATTAAAATAAACTTGATTCCATACGTAGATTTCAGTTCTAGATTTTACAAAAAATAGGAAGGCTTAATCAACATAATTTTTCGAATAGCTATAATGTTTTTATTTAGAAGGTGTGCTTCAATGGAGGCCCATATCAACACATTTTCACAAAAATTTAAGAAAATATATTTCACCTCTTAGGCTCAAATAAAATGTTAGTCTATAATATTATCAATTGTTTTATCATGCCCTCAAGATACCATAATTATCGAATCATGTTCTTGCTTAAAATTATAGATTTGAAGTTATAGTTTGATTTTTTCTATAGCATTTTATTTAGTCTATTTATTGGCATGACATATAAAGTTCAGGAAATTGATCCCAAATTTAAAGTAGTCTTCCAAAGATGTTTGAGTTTTAAGTAATACATAGGATATGTAGCATAAACTTATAACTTATTTTGTCAAGTTCTACAATAAAACACTAAAATTTTAATTAGTAATTTCACCACAACATAAAGTAAATTTAGACTAGTAGTTAAGATAGAAAATAAAAAGCAACTTGAGTTGGGAGTTGTTTGGGATTTCCAGGAAATGTATACCATGGATTCATTATTTGAATAGATAAAGAAGGACAAGTACTATTCTTTTGGAGTTCATTTAACATTTTCATGCAGATACCTTTTGATTCTAAATGGCTACATTAAAATTAGGTTACTTTAACATGTTTCAAGTGAAGCTAGGGGCAAAATTTAGAAATGGCATGTCACAAAAAGATGAGTCACAAACGTTCATATTTTTGAGTAAGGACAGTAACTCTAGATCAAGCTAGAATGAGATATTTGATTGGTGCCAATAATCGGAAGAATAAAGTGGAACTACAAGTTCACCCAAAATTAGTATAGAACAACAGTACTGAAGATAGTAAAGATCCACCTGTTGGATAAATTTTTCAAGAAGACCATTGATTTATAGATGAAAAAATCCTACAATATTGTTTAAATTGAGTGTCCTTTGTGATAACTAAATCCATGACTCAATCACAAAGTTCAAAAACAGATTGATTACAAGAGTTAAATATCGTTAGGAGATTTGCAACAAATGAGTCAAAGTTGTTAAAAACACCAAACATAATTTGATTGACTATTAATTACATATCCAAGAATTTTAACCAAAGCAATAATTGTAATGACACAAACTTCCGTGAGGTGTCACTTGATCCAAGAAAATGCCAATTGGGTAACATTTAGCAACTTAAACACAAACTTTGAGAATCGGGATCAAACCACAATAATGTTGGAATTGGGAGTGACGCTTATAATGGATTGCATATTCTTGATTTTATTCAAAATCAACTACTTTTTAGTTGAGGATCGAATAACAATTAATTTATTTTTCAGCATATAAATAAATATGTCCCACAAGAGATTATCAACATGCCATTAATTTGATATTAAAATATCTAATAAAATTATCTCAACATAGCAAGCAGAGATATTAATTACATTAATTCTAAAGAACAATGTGTTCAAAATAATCTTTTGAACATCATTTGCATTGGTATTGGAAAGTGGAGCAAGAGATTAATGATAGGAGCCATGCATAATATTGGATGCTCAAGGGATTCATTTAGAACTGATGTCGAAAAGTGATGCACCACAAATTTTGCACTCCGATGGTAACGCTCAAGCTCCAACACAATTGCAAGATTCAAACAATGGAAAGAAGATTGCAAGTAAGAAGAATGGGTCTCGATCATACTCATAGATCGAAAAATGAAGTTACAAATAGGGGTGTTGTGTAACCCCATGCCTAAACATGGAAAGAACTCAATGACGCCACCGATGCATATGACGCTGACTCGACGATATGACGCCACTAGCAGAAGAGGAGTTACAATTCCAAATAAGGAATGTAACTTATGACTCATAAATGAATAATGACAATACATATAGATTCTATGAGTAACCCTGACACTCTGTCATTTGACTTCCTAAGACCTATGACCTAACGCAAGGCGAGATGACTCACCCAATGATGTGGAGGAGGACATAGGATAACACACACACTAACACACCCCTTCATCAAAGCGAGGAAGAGGTCAAGGTAAGCAACAATAAAAAGAAGACACCCTAGACAACTAAGAAAGATGTGTCAATGGGCCCCTAAACAACTAAAGGCCGATAAGGTGCCCATGTACAAACAACATCTTCTAGAAAGAAGAAGAGGAGAAGAAGGAGGACTATATAGCCCGAAGAAGATGGGTAGCTGTAGCAGATCTCACCCCAAGAAGAGACCGCAAGTGAAGAAACTTCACCTCAAGTGAAGGGTTTGGTGAAAATGTCTGCAACCTGATCATTAGTCTCGAACATACTTGTATGTCGAATCGATGTTTTCATGAATCAGCTCCCGTATGAAGTGCATATGAATCTCAATGTGCTTCATCCGCTGATGTTGAACTAGATTTCTACAAATCGAGATAGTGCTCATGTTGTCACAAAGAGATAATGGTAGGTCGCCAAAATGGATGCCAAACTCTGTCATAATACCTTATAACCAAACAGCTTATCGCGGCGTTAACGCTCCTTTGTATTATGCTTCTGTCGATGATATGGCAAAATGGCATTCTGCTTCTTGCAAGACCAAATAAGACCCGAACCAAGAAGCGTAGCCTGAGGTAGACTTCCGATGATCTAGATCACCGGCCCAATCGAAGTCTAGAATCCAATCAAGTCAATCTCACCCCTCCTAAGTAATGAATACCATCAACGTGTGAGTGCCATGAACATAATGAAGGATCCATTTTCTGCTTTTAAATGCAGCTCATGAGGCTCCCGCATGAAAAGACACGATCCCAATAGCATACGATAGATCTAGCCGAGTGTGAGTAAGGTAGATCAAGCTTCCCCACCAACTATCGATAAAGGGTACCATCAACCAAGGGGGAAGAGCAATATGAAACCAACTTAATCCCTGGAAAGAAAAGGAGTAGGTGAAGACTTGCAATCTGGACATGTGAAAATGAGCTAGCAAATCAAGAGAGTACTTAGGTTGCGATGAGATCATAATTCCCGAGTCGATTGTTAAACTGGATCCCAAGAAAGTAATGAAGCAACCTAAGTCGACATGGAGAACTTGTTGGCCAAGGAGATCTTCACAAAATCAATGATAGAGGAAGAGCTTCATGTGATCAACAAGTCATCAACATAGAGAACAAGAATAAGTATGGAGTCATTTGCCATAGAATATACACATTTGGGTCGAGGAGTGACACCGAGTAACCCCGATGCAAGTAAAAAGGAGTCCATCTTGGCATACCAAGCCCGAGGGGCTTGCTTAAGGCCATAGAGAGACTTCTTTAATTTGCAAAATGAGGATGGATCATGGACATAACCCCGAGGTTGTTCCATATAGATCTCCTCCTCTAGGTCCCCATGAAGGAAGGCACTCTTAACGTCCATCCGGTGGACTTCCCATCTCGATTTGTTTAGCGGCGGCGATGGCAAGGGTCACCGAATGGAAGTCATCTTCGCAACTGAGCAAAGGTTTGTGAGTAATCAACCCCCAGCCTACCCGGGAGAAACCCTTAGCTACTAAGTCACGCTTTATACTTTCAACTTCTCCATCACTCCATACTTTGTCTCGATATACCCACCTACACCGAACGATTTTTCTTCCTTTCTAAGAAGGGTAAGATCCCAAGTGTCATTCTTTTGAGTGAGGAATACTCCTCATCCATGGAGTAATCCCACTTTCGTGAATCCCTTAAGCTTCCTTGGAAGGATGGTGGATCGTGGTAGAGGCGAAGAAGGAGTGAGGTCTAATGAAGTCCGAGCGAGTACGTCTCTCATCCAAAGGATCTCCAACTAAATCTCCACACTCAGAAGGTTTTCCTGGCCTAAAGAGGTCCCAACGGCTCAAAGCTCCGAGTCAGGGGAAGATTCTTCACTTGAGTGAGAAGGGACATAGTCCTCATCATCACTACCATCGCACCTGTAATCAAGACTCCAAAAGTTTGAGGATCTGGAGGAGTAGGTGAGAGGTGGAACTCTTCGCTCAACAACATCATCATCTCGAAGAGTCTTAATCAATCAATGGGCAAAAGGACCTCAGTGGAAGTCAAGTCAAGGATGACTCATCAAACTTCACACTCCTCTCAATATAAAGCTCATGGGTGGTAGGGTTCAACAATCGATATCCCTTCACGCCATCAGATACCCGACAAAGATA